>CABFOV010001260.1:97533-121823 GCA_902141375.1 Timema poppense
CCCCCTTAATCCATCCTTTTCACAGAATTAAAATAAACTTAATGGTCTCCTGTTCTACACCATCCTTACACACTCCACTCTTAGCCCCTTTAGTCCCCATTTACCTTACCCAACTAAAAGAAATGGTCTCTTCAATCCTATTCTTACATCCTCCCCTTATAATCCCTTTATTTACCCCTTTTTACCTTCCACCACTTGAATAAAATCACAGACTTTAATCCCTTTCCCCATTTAAAATGCAGCTTCTAATAATCCCAGACTGAAGAACAGCTCGAGCCTCCCCCCCACCCCCTTTCCGTTTGTGATGTGTCGACAAGCTCGCGGGAGAATAACGTATCTACAGAGTGATCATTGTACTGTTCACAGCTCCTACCATCAAATGGCAGAAAGGAGACAAGGTGATCAAACCTTCCAAGTACTTCCAAATGTTGAAGGACGGGGATGTATACACCCTGATCTCCGAGGCTTTCCCTGAAGATGAAGGGGTGTACAAATGTGTGGCATCCAACCCCATTGGCTCAGTCACACTCTCAGGAGAGCTTAAAGTACTTGGTGAGTGGCACCCCCTGGTTTGAACCAAGGGTTTGAGGCATGAATGGTATTTTAATAAGCAAGCAATTGGATACAGCCAAGTTTTATTTGTTTAGAACAAATTATGAATGGGTCAAATCTAGTATTTTATGAAACATACCCTTTAATTTTTATACACAAACCTCGAATCTTAATTCAAATCTTATTAATAATTAAATAAACGTAAAAAGTTTATATTCCTATATTAATGTCTAAGGTTGCTATAAAAATAGTTATTAAATGATTTTTTTGTTGTTACAAAACGAATTCACTATAGCATTTATATATTAAATTAACGATAATTTAATGGTCTAGGGGCTGGTTAAGTCCATCCTATAATTATGTTGGGAAAAACAATCAGCTCTAAAATAAATTCCAATTAAAAATTTAGATGTATGTATAATTTATTATAACCTTAAACTCATCCTTAATCTATCCTTAAGGATGTTTTGGATTCGAGGATTTGGAGATCTAATCCCTAGCTAAAATGTTTTATTCTAAATTTTAACGTTAGTATTAGCTTAGCTTTGCTGTTGTATCAACATGACAGCCTATCCAGCCATTTGACCATTCTATTAAAGTGTAATTTTTTAAGTTCTTTAATAATTTAAATTGAGTGAAAGTGAAGCTATAATGAAACTACATAATCTTATAGCAGGGTGGCTAAAAAACTTATATTAGATAATTCCCTGACTTTTCCATATTTTCAAGGCAAAATTTTTCAATTATTAAATTGTTCTTTTTTTTAAATGCTGGCAGCTAATAAACAAATTTATTTTTTAAATTTACTTTTAAATTATTTAATGTTATAGCTATTAGCTATCTTACAATTTTGTGTTAGTGATTAAATTCTAAATTAATGGATTTTTTTAAGTCAAGAATTTAAATTATCTGATTTTTACTTACTTTTAATTAAATTCCCTAATATTTCCCTGTTTTCCATGCATGTAACTGCCATGTATATGTTTAGCTAACCATTATCTCTGTTTATCTGTCTCCTTCAGCCCCTGAGACGCAAGAAGTTGCTCCGACATTGAGTCCCTTGCGGGATGTGATTGTCCAAGAGGGCAGCCCGGCACAGTTCCGGACGCAGGCTACGGGTAAACCCCGCCCCACCATCCAGTGGTTGAGGGAGGGGGCAGTTATCCCTCAGTCTGCAGACTTCCAGGTGCGTACATGCTTTTATTACACTCTGTGATGTGTTTTTTTTTAGCATGGTGTCTCACCACCCCTTTGGGTTATATGCATATGTACTAATTATGATAATGTTAGGAATGAGGAAGATCGAATTTATAGGAACTGTATCCGAATTTGTGTGGTGGTAAAATAGAAAATCAGTTAGGAGAAATCACCCTCAGTACACCCGACTAAGGATCAAACTCCACTCTTGTTAACGACAGTCCCAGTAAATTTTGAGAGTGATTCCTTTGACCAGGGATAAGGAACAAGTGGCCTTTTCGCATATTTTGTAAACCATGTAACTTAATTGTTTATAAATTATACATTCTCAAACGGCGTGTGTTTTAATTAGTTGAAAAAGAGAATCATTATTTCTAAAGCATGATTTTAAAAATCAATCTATTAGTGGAACACTTTCATATTACGGCCAAATTTATTGTACATGAAGTGTGTGGCTTTTAAGAGGAATCTGTGAAGTACCAACTCCAGCTCCACAGCCGTGGTGTTAATTGTTGTCTTAAGCCAGTTTTCACAGCATGTAATTTAACAACCATGTGTTTAAAAAGTTCAATTAAACTACCTTAATTAGTGGTACGAAGCTTCGAAAATTTTGACTTTGCTTCGTATATTTGTTCACTTTGACTTTGAATCAAGATTAAAATTCCAAATTTAACAATAAAAAAAAAAGATAAATAACACATTCTTGTTTATTAAAAAAAAATCTGCTGATATTTCCATCACATATTAGTGTCAATGTATAAAAAACTGAGATAAAACACAAATTAGATTTTGTGATTTACCATTTTAAGATTAAATATATTAATTATGTTTGAAATATGGCAATTTGTAAATTATATTTAATACTTAAACTTACATAGTTATGCAAAGCATAATGTTTTTATCAAACATTGATTTTTAAAAAAATATTCAAACGTCGATTAGGCTTCAGGAATATTTCATATTATTTGATTCAACTTTGCTTTGGATTTAAAAAGTGGCCTTGACACACTCCTTTCATTAATATTAAATTTGTTATAAGTAAACCTACAATCTAAAGATAATTTATATTTATTTTACTATCTTTAATGACCTGCATCGGTGAGCACACAAACTAAATATCAGACTAGTCTATTATGGTTTGTTATCAATAGGGAGGTCTGGGATTGAATCCCGGCCGAGTGAGCCGAGATTTTTCTAAATGGTTTCCCACCCTCCCTCCATATAACAGTGAAAACATTTACCATCATTTATGCCTTCCTAAAGCTTATCATAATCATCATCATCATCTCAAGAGTTCTTTCCAATTTGTAGCCTGCTCTCTTTAGTAAAATGCCTCCATATCTCTCTGTCCTTGCACCATTTTTCCTCCTGCACTCTCTTCCACTCTCCTCTCACTTGCACACTTGCTGCCATCTGTTCTATCTCTTCCTTGGTCTCCCTTACAGTCTCTTCCCTGCATACTTTTTTATTCATTAATCTTCTGGGAAACCTCTCACCTTCCATCCTCATTACGTGCCCATACCATTTCATCCTTGCTTCCTCAACTCATGTACCAACTCTTGACCTTAAATCGTCATTCCTAATCTTATTTTTTCTGGTGACAGCTAACATGCTCCTCAAAAACTTCATTACCATGGCCTCAACTTTTCTTGTTTCTCTTTTATCCAAAGTCTAAATTTCCACTGTATATGTAAGAATGGTTATGAAGTATTCTATACATCACTTCCTTACACTTCAGGGGCACTTCTCTTTTCCATAGTAGGTCTCTTACACACCTGTAGAAAACCTCTGCCTGCTGCCCTCGTCTCACTATATATTCTCTACTGCCCCCCTTTGCCTCATTCACACTATCAATATACTTTGAACTCTTTGCTTCTTTAAAAGCTACCCAATCAAGTTTTATCACCTCTCTTGGCCTTGTTCTCTGCCATCACCATCACCATCACTTCACTTTTCGCCAAACTAAATTTCATTTCACACTTTTTAACCTTCGCATTCCATTCCTGCAGCTGTTCCTGTACATCTTCAACCTTTGACCCCCACACCATCAAGTCATATACAAACATCATTGCTTTCATTTTGTCCTCCCTACAGTTCCCTGCCACTCTATTCATGATCATTTCCATCAACAATACAAATAGTAGTGGTGAGAGGGCACAACCCTGCTTGACTCAATTTTTTTAATTGGAACCACTCTGTCTACTACCCTCTCTCCATCTTTACACAAATCACATTGTTATCTTTCATACCTATTACTTACTCTCCTTGCCACTCTTTCTAACACTAGCCTCCTCCATTGCTTTACATACTCTCTTTCTATCCACACTATAATTTGCTTTTCCTACATCCATAAATGCCATTACCAGATGCTTTCCAAACTCATATCTCTTTCCCATCAACTGTCTAATTCCAAATATTAAATCTATTGTCAACTTCTTCCTTCAGGCCTATGTTGTTCCTCTCTCCATCTTCCCTTCACGCTTTTCCTCACTCTCCTTTCCAGAATATTTTTGTACATTTTCATTCATTGACACATCAGTGTTGTGCCTCTATAATTTTCAGACCTATTCCTATCCCCTTTCTTGAATATTGGTAATATAATACCTTTTGTCCAATCCTCTGACACTTACTTCTCCCTTTACACTGCTCTTACTACTCCATACAACCACTGTAGACCCATTTCTCCTGCAACCGTTCTCATTTCCACAGTGAGTTCGCCCACTCCTGGTGCCTTTCCCTTTCTCATCCTTTTCAAGGTCTATTATACCTCATTTCCGGTTAGGTCTGCTGTTTCCTATTCCATCTCTCAGTCCATTTACTTCTCTTTGTCTTTTTCCTTCCGTACCAATCCTTCCCCTTCTGAGTTCAACAATTTCTCAAAATATGATTTCCACAACTTATTTACCTCCTCGTCCCTCTCCATTATCATTCCTTTTTCATCCATCATTCAGACCTCTTTACTATTTTTCCTCCTCCTTTGGCTCACTTGACTATACAATATTTTCTTGCTCCCTTCCACATCGGTCTGTAGCACTATCGTCCACTCTTCCATACATATGTTTCTCCCTTATTTTATCATCTTATTTGCATTTCTATTTTCCTTCCTATACTTATCCTCAGTTTCTCTTGTTCGTTTTGTGAACCATTCTCTAAATGTTCTGTTCTTAGCATTCACAGCTTCCTTTCCTTCCATATTCATATTTTGCTTGTTCTTTTGCATATCTACTCTACCACTCTAACCATGCAATTTTGAAACTTTGCCACTTTTCTTCTCCTTTTATGACATATATTGGTAGTGCTCCTTTTACTCTTGATTGGAATTTCATTCTCTCCTCCACTTGGTTGAGCTTCCATATCCTTATCCTCATTTCTTTTTCCTACTTCAACATCTGGCACCCCCTCCTCTAGCCTTTCATGTTGGCGACTAATAGTTTATGGTCCTCGTCCAAAGACACACTTGGCATGACGTTAATGTTCAATATGCACGCCTTTGATTCCCTATATAATTGGAAATAGTCAATTAGGGGTTTTTGCTCACCATTTCAGCTGTAGCACGTTATCTTATGCATATCACTACTCTTCTCAAACCAACTGTTAATGACCTTCAGTCAAGACTTTAATTGGCACATCAAAGAAGTGGGCGCTGATAAAAGTATTTTTACATTCGCTTGAGTGCCACTGTTATCATATGGTAAGAGTTGGCATGGTGGCTGCAACTTTTCGAGGTTACTCCGGGGCTATTTATGTTCTCATGGGAGGGGGTTGAGGGGGGTGGAGGTTCAAAACGGCATCTGGTCTCAATGTCGGTGGTAGGGAGTTATGGAGCCAAACTTTATCACTCTTTTTCAACAGCATCGGCGTAATTAACCCCTTTTGGGAAGGATGGGAAAAGTACAGATTATGCAAACAGAACAGAAATGGGCCCCTCCTGCCCGTGGCAAAATGGTTTAGAGCTTTTGGAATGGCCTTGGTTATATGCTTAGCTTCATCACGAGTAGGTCGAGTTATTTAGCCTCATCATTAGTCAAGACGAGTGAGGCATTGTGTTTAGTTAATACGATGACAAACCAACTGTGTTGGAAAGTAATACAAGGATTGTATGAAATCAACTGTGACATATTGGTAAACATGGGTCCAAGCCAATCGTAAGGGCCCCAATGAAAATGGAAAACACCGAGAAAGTTGAATATTGTCATCTTCAGTGAAACAAAATTTAAATGGACCTCCTTTGTGGTCAGAGTTCCTGACTACAGGTCCAGAGGTCACGGGTTCGATCCCCGGCGCTTCTATATTTTATGTAAAGCAGTAAGTCTAGAATCAAGCCAACTCAGCCTCTTGAGAATAAATGAGGTGCTACTTGAATGAAAAAGTGGTGGCTCCAGTCTAAAAAACCTAAGATAAATATCTGAAGGGTCTGTTGTGCTGACCATATGACACCCTCTATCCACGGAAGTTAACATTATCTTCCCCAACAGTCGGTGGCAACTTGATCAGCAGGATATGGCTCAGTTGCAAGCTGACACAAGGGAGATTTTTGTTTAGTCTTAAGGCCTCCTTTCTTTTATTTCCCAGAAATTTGAGACTTTTTTTAACAATAATAATGTAAATTTTATATCTTAAATCTTGTTTGAAGTCACTTTTAAAACTGATTACAAATGTGTGTCCATGATGTCCCAGGTGTTTGTTCCTTTTAATAAGGAAAAACAAATATCCAGACAAGCATATCACATATTTTGGTTTGTAAATCAATCTCTGGTGATTTGGTGCACCAACCTTGCTTGATAAATTTCCACAAACTATGACCAATTTCTAAATGTCATTATCTCAAATGATTTATTTTTACAAAATTTATAATAAGACAAATCATTTTGCATCATTTGTTGGCTTATATAAAATTCCACGGATCTCAAAAAATCATGTACCAGACCACGTATGTGATTTGCTGGCCATAAGTATGACATGTCTGTTAGTGTATGACTCGAACAGGCAGAGGTGATGCTAAATAAATAAAAAAAACAATAAAAATAAGGTTATGTCTGTTATGTGTTATATGGTGGTGAGGGGGTCGAAGTTGAAATTTCAGTAGAGTGTACTGAGGGTGGTCTTTCATACGCAATTTATCACTGTGGTTTTCTCATTCAATAATCTGAAAGTAACACTGTGACAGGTAAACATACATCACGGTGTCTACCAAATTATTTAAACCATAATTCATGATTTTTTCATGATTTATACATAATTATTTGTGACAGATGGAGCTCCTAAGACCAACCAGCAACAAAATGAATTTGCTAAAGTGCTAAAAATAAGTTACTATCTATACACCTGGACTGAAAATTTCATAAATTCTAATTTCTAAGATTTTCTTATTTCTGAACTATGTCATCACTGGGGAGTAATTGTTAATTTAAGCTAATTTTGAAAAAGTATACAAAAATACTATTCTTACCTACACAGTGAAATTAGCTTACACAAATATATGATCTTAAATCTAAATTTAATGACTAATGAATTTTGTGACCAAAATCTTATGTAATTAATTTTTTAATAACTTTCATAACTGGTGGACACCCTGGCATTTGCTTTCCCCTCTTTTACAAATGATGTATTTATTTCCAAGTTTCCACCGCTGATTATTGCTCGGACATATTTATTTACAAGTGTACACCACTGATTATCGGTCGAACCAATTTATTTCAAGGTGTCCACCACTGATTATCAGCCAAACATATTTATTTCAAAGTGTCCACCGATGATTGTTGGCCAAACATATTTATTTCCAAGTTTCCACCATTTATTATCAGTCGAACATATTTATTCCAGGTGTCCATCATTGATTATTGCTCGGACATATTTATTTACAAGTGTACACCACTGATTATCGGTCGAACATACTTATTTACAAGTGTCTGCCACTGATTATCGGTCGAACATATTTATTTCTAAGTGTCCACTGCTGATTATTGACTGAACATATTTATTTTCGAAGGTCCACCAATGATTAATTATTATCAGTCATAAAGATTTATTTCCAAGTTGTCTTCCTCTGATTATATATTATACATATTATCTCTTTCAATTGGAATACTCCACCCTTGATTAACTATCAGCCAAAAAGATTTATTTCCGAGCTGTCCACCTCTGATTATAGATGACATCTTATCTCTTTCAATTGGAATACTTTAAAATTTCAATATACAAGTTTTACTGACAAATATTGTTGTAATCTTTGTGCAGATGATCCACGAAAGCAACAACGTGGTGCTTCTCATTGCTACCACCTACGAGGAGGACTCGGGAACTTTTACATGCAGAGCTACCAACTCTGCAGGGCAAGTCGAAACTTCTGCCAAGCTGATCGTTAAAAGTAAGAAATAAACAAAAATGTGCTATTTTCACCTGACTAACCCATATTTATATCTATTCATGCGAAGCTGCTGCTGCTGTTGTTGTTGATGAAATTATGATTGTTTTTGATTGTTTGTTCTTATTAGAATGTAGAATATTTCTTGCGAGAGTAGTATGTCTTTCCTTTGTTGCCTTGCTAAAAAATGAAACTCGACCTCAATGTGAAAAAGACATTTTTAAAGAGAATTTGGCAGTTTTTATAACTATAAACTTTTTAATTGATTAGTTTTTTAAGAATATATTTTTCTTCTTCAGTAGTAGTTTTTCAAACAAAAAAAATTGAGGTGAAGTTTCTTCGGAAATTTTAAACTTGCCAAACGAGTCTTGCCGATTTGATTAATTTTTTTTTGTCAAATGAAATGATTCAAATTTTTGTATTTTTATGAAGGGGTTTTCAACTTTTTTTGTACCTGGCAAAATGTTTTTTTTCTTCATTCATTGAATTCAGTTGGTTTTTTAAACTTGATTAAATTTTATCAAGATTTCTGTTTTAATACTCTGATAAAATTGCAATTTGATATTGTTATCAACCCAGTTTTACTATTATTTTTATGTTGAGTATGTAATTTAATCACAAAGTTTTTTATTGCTGATATAAATGAGACATTTCTATTGTTATAGATATAACTATTAATGTTTTACAAACTCTCCATAAAAAAAGTTTTGAACTGTACATGTAATAAAAAAAACTGTAGAAAATTTACTGTTCATTTTATCAATGCATTTGTTCAAGTTGTACAATTAAAAAAAAAATCAATTTGCATGTGTTATATAGACTAAAATACAATAATAGTCATTATTAAAATGCATATTAATGTAATTTGTCCTAATTCTGTTGGGACTATTTAAAAAAAATAATCATTTTGACATTTTCACATTAAATCTTTGAATTATTATTACATTCTTTATTCTTAGTAGTGACATTTGAAAATATATGTATCAAATTTGTTATTGACTGTTGAATAAACATTTTGCCTGGTGTTGTATGTTTGAGGTTGTGATGGAATGGATCCAATTGGTTTCACAAAGACATTTTGTTGACAATTGTTTGTTTGTTTACTGAAGGTAGTTTAACTTTGCTGTACCTACTCTTTAGCCTAATTTAAACAAGTCAAACAACCAACTATTTATTCCAATAAATTTGATTTCTGTATAATAGGATATTGGACATTTTAATGAGACCATTTTGAAATAATTACTCTGTCATGATCATCAATAATCTAAAGATTCCATTTTTAAGTAGATTAGTATAACAGTAATATATATTTTGAATCTGAAAAACCCCCAGAAAGATTTAAATATTTTAGTAGCTTACTATTGTTATTTTTTAGTGTTTTTTAACTTTAATATATGAGGAAAATCTAGTCAGTGATAAGTAGTTTCAACAAAATAAAATAGTGACACTATTTATCATTTTAATTTTGCTTCATTTTAACAATATTCTCTGCTTAGTCTTTCAAGTTACAACAAAACTAATTACACAAGGATTAGTTTTATTGTATTTTAATAACTAATGAAATAAAAAAGAGTTAAGATTATTATTAATATACTGCTTTGACAAGTAATCATTTCTAATATATCTGGGGGTTTGAGTGGTGATTATTTTTAAGGAGAAAAAAAATTGTTATGTTAAGTAATCATCAAACAAGGGATCATATTAAAAGCTGCTGCCATCATGTAAAATACTATAATGTATGTTACTCCAGTGTATATGTAACTGGCCCCCAGTGGCTTAAAAACAACTGCAAACTGTGTGTTAATAATATATATTTACAAACTAGCTTATTATATTTACAAAATAACATTTAATCTTATTGTTATTACTCTTACATAGTATAAAAGTAATACATAAATATATATATTGCTTTTTGTAAAAAAAAAAAAAAATTGAGGAACCAATATGTAATAAAGTTTAGCAATAGCAGAAAAAAAAACATTTTCTCTTACCTTCCATCACCATTTTCAAAATATACCCAAGGTCAACTCTTTCTTTTAAAAAAAGAAAGAAAGAAAAAAGTAATTATTGATGAATGCTTCAGTTGGACAACCAGGACTTAGAGCAAGACCAAAGTCATGATGAAAATCATCCCTATTTGGCACGGAAGAAATATTTTGATCAAAATAGAGGATCTCTAAGCTATAAAATTAATTTTAATTGGTTAAAAATTATAATAACATTAAAATCACACAAAAAAATTACACAATTTTAACTAAATTGATTTAGTCAAAATAAATATTAAAAAAGAAATTCAGAATTTGAGGGGTAAGATTGTGCAAAGGTAATTTTTTAAATGTGAAGCAAAGTTTGAAGCATGCGAAGAAAGGTTGGAGCCAAAATCAAAGATAAGGTTTTCGTTGTTACATAACACTAATTTTGATTAGTAAATTATGTCTTGAGTGCGTCTAGGTAAATAAAAAGATAAAGAACAAAGTACTCCATATTTCATTCTGACTTGTGTGAAATTATCTGTGCTTACTTTATAGATGTCAATTAATCACTAGTTGGTGTTAAACTACTGTTTAGTAGCTGTTCTATAAATGATTAAATGTTGAAATATGTTATATTTAGGGAGGTATTTCAAATATCTTCATGCATATCAAAGTTTTCTTCTTCCTTCGAAATGTTTCCTAAATCCGAGGGTTATTATTATGGGTGTCAAAGTTTAAACGAAAGAGATTTGAACTTCAACTTTGACATTACAAAGCCTCACACACTACTATTGAGGGCTACATTTATTAATTTCCAGAAGAGAAATGTTTTTTCTTTGTTTATAAAATGTGACTAAATCATAATGATATCTTATCCAAGCATCCCTAAACTTGTTACTTGTAAAGAAAGTCAAGTTGACGCATACAGCGTGTTAATTACTCCTAATTGACCCACCACTGCGCCGCCCTCATGGGGTCTCAGAGTGTTCTTTATCTCTCTCTTACTCTCTCTCTCGCTCTCTCACACAGAGCTATTTCCAGCCAAGACCCTGGTGTTGCATTACCTGTGTCTAAATTTGGAGCTTTTCCCGCTAGTGAGTGTTGCTCACTTGGCAGCACTGACTAGGGAACAGCTCACCCGGCAGGGGTGCCACTCACTTCACACACACACATATACATAGTACCACCTTAACTACCTCCATTTCTTAACTCACTCTTCATTTACCACTTCCTTTTAATAAATATACCGAGGTGAAAGATCGGAAATCTGCGCCATAAAGTTACTTTTCTTTTTAAACATAGCTCCCACCACCACTGTTTAAAAATAGATCTCAAAAGAACTTGACAAAATTACCAATTCAAATAGTAGTTTTTTCGGATTTAAATACAAATCTTTATTTTGGAGCAATTTTTTGGCCTCTGTATTGATACTTTGCACTTTAACTACCATTGGGTGATATTTGTCACGTCTGGGTTCTGAATTAACAGGGAAATGTTCTAGAGTTCAAATCTTAGTGGAGTTACTTTTACTAATACAGTTATCTGAGTAAAAAGTATAAATTTAGTTTGCTTTTCCTGGTGGAAAAGTTGCATTTAAATTTGAAACAAATGCATTGAGAAATTTCATGTTTATAGTATTTGGTTTTTTTTAATGAGTACTTATTGATATTTAAAAGCATAGATTATTAAGAATTTAAGAGAAAAACAATTTTATATAGATATTTTGCTATGAATACTGATAGTACATTTATTATGATGAAAGATTGATAAAAAATAATGGTGCAACTTTTTCTAGTCTCAAAATTCTTTATACAAATATGGGTCTATTTAATTGTGGTCTGTCAAATACATAATTTATGGTACTGATTGAAAGTGTAAGTGAGGACAAACGGTGACTACCTAGTAAGTGTTAATCTGCCACTTAGTTTGGTTATATCTATAGACTTATAATCACCTAGCCCCGTAATTTTCTTTCTTTCCAACATCTATTCTTATCAACTATTACTACTGTCAGTTTGTTTATCATGTTCGTATAAATACAGATTCGTTTGAAGAGGTGATTCAGGAAGAAAAACCACTCTTGTCACTTTAAAACAAGTTTATAGTTTTTTTAACTATTACTACTGTCAGTTTGTTTATCATGTTCGTATAAATAAAGATTTGTTTGAAGAGGTGATTCAGGAAGAAAAACCACTCTTGTCACTTTAAAACAAGTTTATAGTTGTTTTTCAAACATTGATATTTGTTAAAATATGGATCGCGAATATTTTAGTGAGACAACCTGTACCAGCTGACTAAGGCACTATTTTAGTTTAGTGTGTTTTTCTGATGACACGGAGGTAAGGTTTTGAATCCAACTCAGGGTATATCAAGGCAAACTTTTCCTCATTCTTATGCCCTACAAATTCAGGTACATTTAATGTGAATTCTACATTCCTCATCCTACCCTGTTTAAGTACATGTGCAGATAGCCTTGACGAGGATGACGTGGAGCAGATAAAAAAAAAACTTCCATACATTAAAAATCTTCACCTTCACCTGTCTGTTAGAATCAAGAAAAAGTGTTATTTTATTTCCATCTCTCTTTGAGTATGTTCCAAAACTGAACAATGATTCAAGGTGGGAGAGTTTGCCTTCGAGCTGTTTACGCTTATAAACCTTATTTTTACTTCTCCTGGCAAGAGACTAACGCATGAGTCAGGGCGACGCTACAACAGACGTTTTTCCACCTTCCTACGCGCACGCGCACGCGGACACACACACATTCTCATCTATTTAAACGAGGACTGGCCACACACGTATGTTGAGTCACACTAGGCCCCCACCCCCCAATGTTTTAAGCAGGTCTTGCGTGTGTGTGTGTGTGTGTGTATGTGTGTGTCACTTCATTCGTCACTTAGGTGGTTTTGGAAATTCAGCACAGGCCAGGTGGGGAAAGAGGGTAGGTGGGGATAGACCCAAAAACCAAGTTGGCTCCCATCTTAAATGATGGCATGTGTCCAGTTGCCGAGCTCGTAACTCGTCGGCTAAATTTTAGTTGTGACATAAATAATTCACTAAATTCTTTGAGGAATATGGTGGCTATCATAGTAGAGAAAGATCATTTTGTTTTAAAAACTTATTTATTGCCTTGTGTCTTATTAATGGGATGGATAAGTACATGTATCAAATATGAAATGAAACTATAAATAAAAAAGAAAAGGTTTTATTTATTATTCTAATTCATACAAACATATCATATAAAATATACATTCATCCTACCTGGATACATATCAATTCAAAATTACATCAGGAAATTTAAAAAAGCCTATTTAATCATAATCATTTACTAGAAAAATTTTATGTCGATACTCTTAAAAAGAAATTTAAAAAAAATTGTGATATTAAGTCAGATTCCATCCATAGCAACCATTAACCCTCGAGAGATCTTTGGAAAAGAAAGGAATCAAGTTGACAAAGTGTGTAAACAAAAATGTGATTAATGCTTACCAAACACTACTCTAGGTTAAATTTTATATGATCAATTTTTTATCCAAACATACTTTTATAAATTTATAAACACTTATAAATTTCTCATTACTACAATTTTTTATATTAAAACACAAAAACCAATTTACCAATTCATCAGTCAAAATGTAGAGCATGAGGAGGGGAAAAAAAAAATTTCCTATCCAACAAAAACAATAAAACTTCATTTTATTGAGGCCATCCTAAATCATTGCAAAAAAAAAAACTTCACAAAATTATTGTCAAATAAAAAGTCTGCAAGGAATCCACACACATTCCATTCGTCGAAGCAGTAAAGTCTTAATACAAAAACTTGCACTCGCGCAATTATTTTCTTTACCTCTTCTTTGTGATTGGTTCTACTTGAGGTCAAGTTAAACGGATGGGGGAACCGGTTAGTCAACTCTGCCCACTATGGTATGAGTCACACAGCAGGTCACAAGACTCTTAATATGGTCAAACCAGTAAGTCTTATGGGACAGTTCTTAAACTAGACTTATTGCCACTATATCAAAGAATGTTACTCATCATTCAAAGTCGAGACATTAAGTGTGAACTGTGTTTTTATAGCGGTGCGATGTCCTACATTTTACAAATATGGCAAGAACGACATTACTAGCAACTAGATGATGGTAGTTTCTCTACTAATTAGGAATTATTACCATTATGATATTACACATACAAGTACAAATGTTTAATCCACCTATTTTTTATTTTGCTCCATAAAAAAGTTTAGTTTCCACATAATAGACTATGTATGTGGGTATGATTCCTAATACATAAATATTTAATGATTATTTTAAAAAATTAGAATATTCTTAATATCTTCTTTCCTGTCATATTTTTATAGCGGCGCTTAATAAAAAAAACTTAATTAGCTACTTTTAATTCAAATGTTAAATTTAATTTTGAGGCAGCATACTAAAAAAAATACCAAAAAACAAATACGTTTATATCTAATCTAATTATATATTCTATATATCATCAAGCCCCTCCCACTTGTCACTAGCAGAGAGATGGTTGTTCAAGAGGAACAATACTTGACTCATTAAAGAACAGAAAGACATCACTGTGTTCCAACTGCCAACTAAACCACCCATAAACATTCCTTTTACTTAGCCTTCTTGGATCCTGTCTGCTCTTATTGAGAATCTAGAGCCAAAATAGACCTGTACCACTGATGTCGCGGCCAATAATCTTATCGAACTGACATTGATTGATTACCGAGGCAGCTGGGCTACCGTTATTGTTTCTGTGAACGCCACTGTTAAATCTACTGTCTTTTAGTTAGGCATATAATAAACAAACAATCTTATACTTTTCAATAATAACAATAATGATAATATAATATAATAAATACAAACCAATTTAAGAAAATAAAGTGTAAAAAAATTAATATATTTTATGCAAATTTAAATTTGCAATTATTTTGTTACCCATGTGACAATAAAACACACAGTTTGCAGTGTATGAATGTTAAGATATTTTGAGTAAAATAAATTAAAATGTGACTTTATGAAAGTAATGCCAGCAGATTTTGATGTTTTCTCTTCCTAGAGCAAAAAGTTTGTACATTCAAAGGGTTCTAGGTTCAACACCAGCCATGTGAAGATAGTGAAAATATGTGAAACAATATTTTTTTAATCATACCGGGGAATATGTAAGAGTGTTTGTTTTTTGTACCAATAATTAATCTAAACAAGCTTTTATGGACATAAAGATTTCAAACTGTAGCCTTAAAAAGTAGGTATTTTAACAAGTCCAGCATTATTTATTAACTTATAACCTGAGTTATTAAAAATAAAAGTTAAAGTGAAATGGTAAAGAAATATGCTTTGAAATTTAGAATAAATGTATTTTTATTTCTAAAATAAATTTGGCAATTATTAAGGACTTTTAAAATATCAAAGTACTTTTAACTTAGATTTAATGTTGTTAATCATTTTAATAGTTTGTTTTCAAACCTGCACACATAAAAATTTTAAATCATAAAATATGTTTACTTGACTTTGTAAAATAATATAAGTCATTCAAAAATTATGGAAGCTAATTAAAAAAAATATTTTTAAATCCAAAATCTTCACATGGCTAAACCATTCCCTTTAATGAATGTACAAACTTTAAACTTTGAATTTCAGCGCAGAGCCTGATTGACGTCCAATAAATCACTGGTTTCCATGTCATGAAATCCTCTTGTTTCTTCCTTTGATGTGAGATCCCACACTGTTGCACTGTGTCACTTGTACGATATCTCATTACAATGAGCTGAACGAACACACATTACACACACGCGCACATGTTTTCCACACACCACGAGTGCCCCCGAAACCTGTCAGGAAATGACTGCGGCATTCTCTCGTAGTGGTGACCTGCACTTGAAGTAGCTCCACGAGGAACGACTCTTTCTCTCCGGTCTCCCACTTACCTCCCCTCCACTTCAAGTGGGGTGTGTGGCCTTGTATGACGTCACACTCCCCCCCTCCCCCACCTAGCTACCAAAACATTGCATTGGTCTTAAGAGGAAAGGGGAAGGGGGGCAGGTTTGGAGACATCGCCAACTCTGCTGTGTGTCATGTCCAGAGCTATTTTTCATTGTATTTTGGTTCATAATTTTAGTGTCTTGTTTTACTGTGACATGTTTCAGTACTCATATATTTGTGGCTCTGAAATAATCATGAGTGAAAGGTGTTGTTCATAAAAATATTTTCTTGGGTAAGAAAAAGCTGGGATGGCTGATTCAAAGTAAAGGGGGGATAGTGCACCTTGGGTTGGAGGCAGGTTAATCTGAGTATTTGGCCCTTATCCCCCTCAATAACCAAAATAATTGTAGTAAAAAACATCAAATATACTACACAAAACTAACATTTATATCACTGAATTTTTATTTACATATAGACAGAATACATTTTGACACCAGGCTTACTACTGGATATTCAAAAGTGCCTATGCATTTTTAAAACTTTATTATTGCGTAGAATTTTAGGACGCGTTCAGGTTCGTAAAGAGACAAATAAAGTTGGATATAACGGTATTTTGGATTTTTTTTTTCTGATTATATTAAATTATTTACTAAGGAATTAATGGTTCCCGTATTATCAAATTGTTTACAAAATTACTTTTATCCTATATTTGATTCAGGTTCATCATTATTAGTTTGATTAGCTATTCCTTATTTGATTAAATTTTTTGTTTTAACTGAAGTTGATTATTTATTTTATGGTGTTTTTCTATGGATGGAAACATGGTATTTACCTTACATAACGAGGAAAAAAAATTAGGTTAAGAAACAAGGTGCTTAGGAAGATATTTGGTCCAAAAAGAGACGAATTTATTGGGGAGTGGAGGAGGTTACATAATGATGAGTTACATATCCTTTATTAATCACAATACATTGTTAGGATATTCAAGTCTCGTAGTTTATGGTGGGCAAGACATGTAGCACGAATGGGATAATCTATAACTGTGTTAAGGGTACCTACTGGCAAACCCAATGGGAAAATACTATTAGGAAGACATAGATGCAGATGGGAGGATAGCTTTGGAATGAATCTGAAACATTTAGAGGGAAACGAGGTAGACTGGATAGAACTATCTCAAGATAGGGATAGGGTGTAATGAGTAGGACTAGCTCAGGATAGGGTGTATTGAGTTGCATGAACTGGATAGAACTAGCTCAAGATAGGAATAGGGTGTAATAAGTAGAACTAGCTCAGGATAGGGTGTATTGAGTTGCATGAACTGGATAGAACTAGCTCAAGATAGGAATAGGGTGTAATGAGGTGGACTGGATAACTAGCTCAAGATAGGAATAGGGTGTAATGAGGTGGACTGGATAACTAGCGCAAGATAGGAATAGGGTGTAATGAGGTGGACTGGATAACTAGCTCAAAATAGGGATAGGTGGCATATTTTTTTAAGTGCAGCAATTAACTTTCAAGTTCCTAATGCTATATAATAAGTAAGTACAGATGTACATATACATCAAAATAGAATGACCCAAAAAATAAAAGATCAGAAATAATAGCTTCAATACAATTTATGTCCCCTTTAACCTCTCATAAGTAAATTTTTGGGTGCCTCAGAATAGGGGGTGGGGTTAAAGAATTATTCTGGACTCACCCGGACAAGCAAATTTTGTTCCTCCTTTGTTTAGTTCTCCGTGATTGGGCAATGGAATTGAAATGCAACAGGTCATCTCTTGAGAAAGAGGCAATGCATTATTTTAAAGAGCTTTCTTGTGTGAGTCACATTTCTAAATGAGATGTTCGCAGTCTTGTCAGAAACATCTGGAAAATAACAGAACAAATGCTTACAACTGAGCTTATTTTAACTTAATCTTTTACTCTTAGATGGTTTTTATAATGTCTTCTGGACCACCAATCATTATGTTTAAAATATTAAACTTTTAATCTTAAATTTATGTTTACAATACTTATTTTTAATAATGGGTTCTCTTAAAAGAAGGTTTATTACTCCTACTTACTCAGATTGTGTAGGTATGGGAAGAGTATTTAAGAGAAAGTGCAAAGTATTCAGCTGGAGAGATGATTGAAAAACACTTTTATGGAAAACCTAATAATTACACCCATCCAGAATTCAAAAAGGCGTTATAAAAAAGTGTTTAGGTATACTTTTTTTTTATAACTGCGTCCTACTATCCATTTTAGTTATATGCTTATATACTAATTACGCTAATGGGTTAGGGATTAGGAAGGTTGAATTTAGAGGAAGTGTACCCGCATTTGTGTGGAGAGAGAGAGTGTGTTGTTGGGAAAAATCACCCTCACAACACCCAAACCGGGGTCAAACCACCATCTCCTCGTGATCGTCAGTCTTGTCTATTGCGAGAGTAGTACCTTAGACAATGAGGCCACCAAAGCGGGTTTTAGGTGTAATTATTATAAATTATAAATCATCCAGGTTCACTTTCTAATATATACATAGAGCTACATACACGTTAATCTAATATTTTTATTTTTATTTTCATAACATTATTAGGAAATTGATTAAGCAAAACTCAGTGGCGGATTTAAAATTTTTGCGCCCCTAGGCACAATTATAATATGCACCCCCCATTTTTTTCCGAAGGTTTTAGGAAGTTTCAGAGGAAAGAGATGTTGAGTGGTGGGGGGTTGGGGGTAGCGGAAGTTAATATTCGAGAAAAGATTTTTACAAAAGAAAATCATAAACTTAATTATTAAAAACAAAATATCAAAATAAAAATATTCAAAATGTGACGCCTCCTAAAGCCGCTTGTGCCTAGTGGGCCTATAGTGTAAATCCACTTCTGGCAAAACAATTATTCTTGATTGTGTAAAATGTTGAATAAAAAAAAACCTTCTTAAAATCATTATTAGAATAATATATAATAAACAACCTAGCAATCAAGAGTCTTGGTTTAGCTTTCCATCTGGATCAACAATTTACATTTATGTTTGTAAATATAGTTTTTATAACTTTAGATTCCCACCATAGTTTTTTTTTAATATATGAGAAATAAGTTTTCACAAATATAATTTTTAATTGTGATCCGAATAAGCCTCTCTCCCCACTCCCTTCGAAGTGGAATATTATGCCGGGATCACGATCAACTTAACGTAACTTAACCTAAAGGACCTCCTCGTGTGTTTAAATAGAAGCGATCACGATGCAATTAACTTAACGTTGACTTACAGTTAACATAACGTAAGAGATGTCTTGGGAGGTATTTTACTTTACTTTACTTTGTTTTAAGGGTATTACGTGATCTAGCCAGCCAATCATTATGCGAGTGACGTCAACAGGGCTATTTAGTAATTCATTTGTTGGTATTATGACCAATGTTTACTCTTTAGCGTAAGTTCTAGTGATCAGACATTGAAACAAACTAATTAAACTAAAATAGGGAACTAAATTTATCAAAAAAGTTTAAGAATAGATATTTATTATATTGATTGAAAACTGTAAACATTCACAGATCATCACTTTACATATAATACAAAACCACAGATCATACTCGAGAATGCATATGTGTGGCTCGAGTTGTTACGTTAAGTTAAATGAATCATGATCACACATAAGTTAAGTTAACTTTAAGTGAACGTTACGTTAAGTTAACGTTAAGTTGATCGTGATCCTGGCATAAGGAAGGAATATTTTTGTGTGTCCTTGTAACTGCTACAGTGGCGGGTTTCTCACAAGTGTGGATTACAAGTCAAGTGGTTGGGAGTGATAGCTTCCCATGACATGACTGAGGTACTCTACCAACAGCCCACACATACACACTCTACTAGTTTTACACCTCTCTCTCTCACTCTTAGTCATGTTCTCCCGATACCCATCTTAAACTTTATTGCATTTTCAACACACACACAATATATATACACACATACATATATGCTATATATGTCAAATATATTTACCAGAATAAGTGTATATATAATTTTTTGACATTGCATCTTACTACCTGTTCAGGTTGTATGCATATGTACAAATTACACTAATGCGTTAAAGATGATGAAGGTTGTACTAAAATAAAGTGTTGCCGCATTTGTTTAGAGAGGGAGTGAAAACCATCTAGGGGAGGAAAAAAAACCACCCCCTCAGTACATCTGAGCAGGATTAAAACCCCGATCTCCCCGTCATTGGCGGTCCAGTATATTGCGAGAGTGATGGCTTTTGACTATTTGAGCACCGATGTGGGCCTTTAAGGCTGATTATCACGCATCCACATATTGTATTGTATGTGTATGTGTGTGTGTGAGAGAGAGAGAGTGTATGTGTGTGTGAGAGAGAGTGTGTGTGTGTGACTGTTCAAATTAATATTTTTTTAAGCACCTTTTGGGGTTATACTCTTATGTATTAATAAGCTAATGGTTTTAGGGATTAGAAAGGTTATATTTGGAGTAAATGTACCTGCATTTGCTTGTAGGGTGCATAGTAAACAATTTTGAAAAAACCTCAAAGCTTGATCTTCTCCCAAAGGTCATTGACAGTCTAGTCTACTGCAAGAATGCTACTTAGACCACCAGTGTTAAAGGGTGTGAGAGGGGAAGGAATATTGTCTACTCAAAATTCCGTCAAGCAATCCTCAGAAACAAGCCGCCCCTGATTTTGAGTACTCGGACGCAAACTTTACTCAGCCACCCGGACTCAAAGCAAGCTTCCCTAGAATTGTAATGAACTTTCCTAGCCGTTTGACCATGATAGATACTAAGCTTATAGCTCCCATATACTGGTATTATTTACCACAAGACTACATACTTCCTCGACTCACTCAGAACCTGTTTGGCAGGTAATACCTCCCTCTCTCTCCCACACAGTTGACCTTCATTCATTCTTGGGGTAACTACGGCGACCTCATTTTCAACCAGCCAACGATAATACAGGAAAGCTCATTTAAATGTTTAAAAAACATTGAAAAAGAGTAAAGTAGCTAATGATGTTCATTCCATAAATAAATTTTAATATATTAACACTCATTATATTTGAAAAAAACATATGATATAAAACACCTTAAAAAACTATGTTGAAAATTGGTTGTACCATTAATTATAAGAAAAACTGGAAATACACATACAAAAAGTACACTATTTTTATATTGGTCAACTCATTGACCTCCCAGAAGATTTTTATGTACCTCGGATGGTGGAATTTTGAAATTCCTTTTTTACACAAAAACTTGGAAATATTAATTTACTTAGCTTTAATTAACTGTCTGGATAATTTATGATCAAGTATTTTTTATTATATTAATACAATATTTCACTGAGGATGCTTTGATCCTAGACTAAAGTAAGCTTTAATTTGAAAATAATAAATTAATTATTATTAATATAGAGATATTTAAGAATTTTATTTAATTTAAATTTTGAGGATAAAAGTTCTTAAGTTCCCCAATAGTTAAGAAATTGAAAGTTTGATCAATTCCTCTTCAACCTGTGCTCTATCTAATACACCTATTTTGATAATTTTGTGCCAACTTTCGAATTTTCTGCAATAGTAACAAAACATTCAACACATTTTACCAAAGTTTTAGCAGATTTTGCCTTATTGGTAACTTTTTTTTTAACAAGTACTCATTCAGGTTATATGCAAATGTATGCATCATGCCTATGTATTAGAGGTGAGTAAGGTTGAATTTAGAGGAAATGTATCATCATTTGGATGGAGATAGAGGTGAAAAACACTTATGAAAATACAAAATCAGTACACCCAACCATAATTTGAAGACCGATCTTCCCATCATGTTTAGTCTATTGCGAAACTAACGCCTTAGACCATTTGATATACTAATAGTATATTTTCCATTAAAGCACTTAAGCACAAAATACATAACATATTCATGTACTTTTATTATTCAGCTACGTGTATTGTAGTGTGTATGACTCAAGTCGAGCAGATAGAGAAATTGTGTTAGCTTAATTTAATTAATAAGTTAGTAAACTCTCATTGAAAATAATTGTAGTATCTTCAGGTGATAGTTGTTATCAATAATAATGATGCTAGCCTGACACCTTTGCTCAGCTGGGGGCATGTCTGCCTACCGAGTTAAGGGTCACGATTCGATTCATAGGATGGCCGAAAAATTTATAATTAATAAAATTGAGATTTTGCCTTTCATATTGATAGATTACAGATACTTTAATAAAAACTTGGTTGTTCACTCCTAAATATTCCCAAAAAAACTTGGTTATACTTACAGTCACACAGCTCTGACTAATGTTTCTTTATCTCCAGGATAGGATCCATACACACGTGCTTAGACACACGCACACATGTCTTAAAAACTTGCCTCTTTTTTAACGATTCTGGCGTGTTTTAAAAATAACCTGAATAGCCCATGCTGTGAACATGTGGGGGGGAGTGAGAGAAATGACAGGAAGACTGAGATTGTTTGAAATAGACAGGAGAGATAAAGCCTGGTTCACTCTAGTATCATGGGTAAGAGTGATCAGGCCTGGTTAACACTAGTGACATGTGCAGGATATATAAGGCTTGGTCCACACTAGGGATATGTGCAGGAGAGCTAGGGCCTGGTTCACACTAGCAACATGTGTGAGAAATATATGGCTTAGCTGACACTAGGGACTTGTATTTCAGCAGGAGAGATAAGGCCTTATTCACACTAGGGGCATGTGTTGTAGCAGGAAAGATAAGGCCTGGTTCACACTAGCATCATGTGCAGGATATATTAGGCTTGGTTCACACTTGGGTGTATGTAAGGGAGATAAGTAGGGATGTGATATCGAAAGAAAAGTATCATACTGTACTCATTAAAAGTATCGGAAGAAAAATATCGATACCATACTAGTATCGAAAGAAAAGTATCAATAGCAGTAAGTATTGGTTTCAAAATTTTAATCTGTAAAGAGTTTTTCTTTATCGTGTAACGATAATAATTTAAACTTTTGCATAATAATAATTGTATTTTCATATTTATTTAAACACTGATAAATAAAATAATAATTTAACCATATTATAGTATATTTGGGTCTTTCACGTCTATGTTATGTGTTGGAACTTTGAAGGTATGATATATAGTATTATTGTATGATGAATATTATAAAAGGTTTTACCATACCAACTTGTATATGTCTTTGAAAATGTAGCTGATGTAAAATTATTTAACAGCTAATAATTAATTATATTACTAATCATGATTATTATGACTAGTAATATATTTTTTCAATCAATTTTTTACCCTTCCTTAACCATTAAAGTTGGTGAAAGAACAGTTATGAATTATGATGAGCTAAATGAAATTGAATAGTAGAGTTGCTTCTCGCTCGTTATGTAGAAAATGAGTACTAATATCAGAAAAAGTATCGAGTAAAAAATTAGTAGTATCAAAAGGAAAATATCAATATTATTAAAATATCTATAGTTTTTTCACACCCCTAGAGATAAGGCAAGGTTTAACCTAGTGGGATGTGCAGGAGATATAAAGCCTGGTTCACACTAGTAACACATATGCAGGCGATAAAGGACTGGTTCACACTAGTAACATATGCAGATCAGGAGATAAAGGACTGGTTCACACTAGTAACATATGCAGGAGATGAAGGACTGGTTCACACTAGTAACATGTGCTGAACCTGGAGATATAAACCGGGTCTACACTGGGTACATGTGATGTAGCAGGAAAGATAAGGCCTTGTTGACACTAGGAACATGTGTTTTAGCAGAAGATATAAGTTCTGGTCCACAATAATTATGAACACACTATAAACTATGAGTAACTTATATTCCATCTAGTTTCAGAGCCCATAAAAAAAAAGTCAACTCTGACTGTATTTTAATCAAGCTCCATATTTAAGGTGCATCGACACACAATCATTCAATTTTTGTTGCTTCAGTTAATATATATAAAGCGAGTCTCGACGAAGTGGCGGGTTTCTCTGTCCGAGTCTTGCTATGCGATGTCCACGTTCAGTGATCGGTACTGTATAAACAGGGTGTCTACCATCCGGGAAAATCAGGGAAAACGGGAATTAGCCGGGAATTTGAAGTGATCGGGAAAAAACGGGAATTTGGTAAATCACAATAAAAATCTGGGAAAATGATATTTTACTCAAAATATGAAATACAATAATCAGTAATTTATAATGTCATTTTTTATTTGTAGCTGTGTAATATATTTTTAATTCATAGTAAACAATTTTAATTCGAATTTTAAAACTTATTATTATTATTATTAAAAAAAATTAATAGAAAAA
>CABFOV010001261.1:0-10404 GCA_902141375.1 Timema poppense
CCCCCTCATCTGCAAGTTTTAAGCCCGAAAGGTGACGCCATGATGAGAGTTGGCTTGGCATTTGTTGAGAGTGTGCAATGGAATTCACTACCAACGCATCTACCTCTAAAGTTAATGTCTTTGTAGGCTGAAATTCACAATGAGCCACTGCCATTGCTGTGCCTAAAGGCGTGTTTCCCAAGCCAAACAATTGCACTGAATTTACCTTACTCAGCCTGAGTACAAGTCGCTGTACACAGGAGGATGTTATGAGAGACTCCTGGGTCGCACAATCCAAAAGAACCCTCACCGGTTCATATCTATGACGGCTGCTCATAATAGATGTTGTAACGGTCTTAAGGATTACCCATGAACCTGTGGGCACCACAGGAAAAAAGGACTCTACCGATGCCACCAAACTTGGGGTTGAATCTTGTCTTTCAGTGCAACTGCCACTGGCACTATTTTTCTTTACAGACTGTTGCAACCCATCTTCCAAATTGGCAGACTCACCTTCCAGGTGCAACAACTTATGGTGGCGGCCATTACAGTGGGAGCATAATAATTTGGTCGAACACTCCTTCGAGAAATGCCCTCTTGCCAAGCACAGCAAACATAACCTCCTATCCTTTGCAATCTTAAAACGTAGTGATGGCTTAATATATTCAAATTTCTTGCATTGGGAGATTTCATGGTTGTTTTTGCAAAGAACACAAATTCCAAGGGACACATTGTTTGCACCCACCACAAATGCTGACGAACTCCTTGGACACACAGGATTTCGTGGTTTGGCGACGTTCCTTGCCCCAAAGGGCACGTGTTTAACCGATTCCCCAATTGGGCTGCCTCGAGCAACTCTGCCTCGTTTACAAGAAAATCCTGAAAGTTAGCCAAATATGGCAGGGTCTCTTTCTTTAGTTTTCGCTGCCAACCTTCCCTAAGCTCTGGGGTTAACTTTCCTCGTAGGATTAACAACATGGGGACTGCCCAATTTCCACAACATGGCCTAACGGAAGGAAGGCAGCCAAAGATTCTTTTAATAGGGTGACAAATGAGCGGATAAAGCCAGCTTCTTTATTTATCTGTGGTAACTCTATTATATCCTGTAGATACGAGTCAGATAAACGCTGCGGATAATGGTAACGATCTTTTAATAGTTTCCAAGCCTGTTGATACGCCGCTGCTGACAGTGGTTCGTTGAAACAGTTGACAAAGCTTCTCCCGCCAAAGCTGACCTCAGATGCATATGTTTCTGAATGTTGTATAACTGATTGTTTGAATGAATAGTAGCTTCAAATAAATCAAAGAACTGTTGCCATTCCTTCAATTCGCCACTAAATTGCTTTATCGCCAGCTTAGACAAGGTAATTCCTACAGGAGGAGAGCCACAGGATGCTGACCCTGCCCCAGGCTGTTTTGATGAGGTGGCCTGACTTACTCCTGGCGGGAATGCTACTGCACAAATAGCTTGCACATTATAGAAACAAGCATCAAATTGTTGTATTTCAGCCTGATAATCTCTTTGTACTTTAGGTGTTTGCTTAACTGCCAATGCTGCCAATTTGGTTATAATTTCGTTAAACTCAGTTTGCATCTGTTCAATGTGAGCAGTCATCGCCTACAATAAACACTTATCCTTATTATTACTATGGTTTGATTCTACTCGTTGAGTCAGCTCATCGGCTCTGATAATCTTAGCCATTAAAGCTTCACATTGGAAGATATCATCCTCAAAGATGCCCATATTTGCATTAACTTTCTTAGATTATTTAGATAAACTGAGTGAGTGTCCAAGTAAAATAACGTTAATTACTATGTTCTTACAACCTATTAGTAGCTAGTAAACACCATTAATTAAATTCAGAACAAAAGTGTAACCTAAAATTCCCAACAACCAGATGAGCTCCCACTGTCAAACAAAATTAAATTTTATTACTTTAACTGATAGCTTAAACCTTAAGTAAGCGTTAAGTAAGCGAGGAACGAACTAAATAAATACTCAACTTGATGCTATTGGTGCTAGAATATAGCCAACCCTGAACGACCTAGAAACTTTTGAGTATTATGAATTCACATTAATCATTGGCCTGTCTGAATTATAACCAACAATCTCTTATTGCCGACTATTAACTAAACGAACAACATAGATAACAGGATAAAGAAAAAATTGAAACAATACACCACCTTTATGCCACAATGACTACGATAACATACAGTGAAAACTTCTACTCACGTTATGAGACGTAATAATCCGGTAACGGTGGACTAAAAATGTTGAAACCACGAACTTAACTGGCCTCTCAGAATCGTTAACGTGATTTCCACTTCAACAAAACTTTGTGGACTGTATTTTGTCTTTGACAGGCTGTAAACTAGCACCAAAACACCACGAAATTCGGCGACAAAACTACAACAATTGCGCCGACCATCTTACCTGATGCTCTCATCTAGCCACAGTGTCTTTCAGAGGCCAGGCCGTCTCAACTCTCCACAACTGGCAGCCTACTCTTGGTTGTGGCGTTCACCACCAGGGGCACTCCTTCAGCAGACACTTTTGGAGCGTATGAACAATATGTGTGTCCTCCCCCTACTACCCTCCCAACAACCCCCGAGTTGAAAATAAAGTCGTCCTCCAAAATGCAAAGTAAGGCACGTCCATGGGCGATATACTATATTCTATAAATATACAGAAAAAGAAAGTCAAAGAAGGTGTAGCTGTTGTTCATTGTGTCTCTCAAAACATAAGTAACGAAACAAATCAATCAATGTGAATAATATAAAAAAATTCAATATATCTTGAATAGTTAGAAAAGGAAAACCAAATATTAGAATTGAAACTATTGAAACTAAAATCTCTGGAAATCCGTAGGCTACTTATACTGTACATAAGTTTGATATACCAGTTTCCGATTATAAAAATTACGAAGAAATGGCTAAACAAATTTTGACAAACGAGCACTCATTTTAACAGTTAGTAGTCCAGAATGTTGGGAAAAAATATTATTTTTCATGAAAACACGATTTTCACAGATTTTTTTTACCATGAAAAATATTATTTGTGTTATTGGCTGCATGGCTGTAAATCTCTAAACAAAATATATCTTTGGCTAAGAAATGAGGGAGCAAAATTGTATTCACTGGAATTATATCCACTCGGAATGGTATCCATTCCGATAGTTTTGTAATAAACTACTTTTGTGAAAATCCTGAATTGTATCCACTGGAATTATATCAACAAAAACTGGAATTGTATCCATTCCAATAGTTTTGTAATAACATACTTTTGTGAAAATCCTGAATTGTATCCACTGGAATTATATCCACCAAAAACTGGAATTGTATCCACTCGGAATGGTATCCATTCCGATAATTTTGTATTAAACTGCTTTTGTGAAAATCCTGAATTGTATCCACTGGAATTATATCCACAAAAACTGGAATTGTATCCACTCGGAATGGTATCCATTCCGTTAGTTTTGTAATAAACGGNCTTTTGTGAAAATCCTGAATTGTATCCACTGGAATTATATCCACAAAAACTGGAATTGTATCCACTCGGAATGGTATCCATTCCGTTAGTTTTGTAATAAACGGCTTTTGTGAAAATCCTGAATTGTATCCACAAATGGCCGACTTGAGGTTTAACAGAAGGGACGTTTAACGTAAAAGCTTTGTCACACTTCTGGTAGAGGGCAGCAGGATGGAATCTTCTTTAACTTACTACTTGTATACTAGAGTGCAGCATTGTCATTAGTGCTCTGATTCTCTTTTAAATTGGGCTGTAAAAGTATTTTCTTATACATGAAGTATTAATTCTCTTTCAAGAATGCACTGCATACTAGAAAATTAATTTTTAACTTTATTTAAATTGTAGGATTTTTTTTCATGTCAATATATTTTATAGTATGTATAGAATTCTATAAATTTAGAGAGATAAATCATTTATTTTATTTGGCAACAGACTTTAGCCACTATGTTAAAAAATTATTATTGAAAATCCAGCTTTAATTTATTCAAATCTAGTGAGAAATGATACACTGTTTATGAATTCTGGCAAGAATCTTATTAATGCAAATTAGCAGCACTGCTTTGCTCAATTCTTATGCTCAGTGAACTCTAGTGATGGTAAGAATCGAGTAAAAGTAGTCGACTACACCTTTTGTGTATCATAATCGGCTGTACTCGATTTTTCCAGAAATACTCGAGTAAAAGTAAATGGGACGTGTTCTTCTTTTAGTTACTCCCTTTATTTATCTTCAGATAAAATACACAATATTGGTTGGCATGTTTAACGTGTTATTTTAATAAAAAATCTTTTTTCCTATACACTTCATTTTTAAGTCATACTCTTATCAGTGCACGATTTAAAACAACATTAAATCCCCATTCGACAATTTATAAATAATACATCTATGACCATATCGGGAATGGAACTCAGGACTGTGGTGGTGTTGAATTTATGCTAGGTGTTTCGTTAAGGATTCGAGCCCCAACCTGATTACTAACGGTGACAGTATAGCGAGTTAAATAATCCTTAGACCGTTCGACCCCTAGTGAGGGTAGCGAGTTTCCTCATTCGGAAGTAAATAAATTATATTGTAGTGTATCTATGCACATAAAATACACTTTGAAAAATGTAATATTGCCTTGGCAATTGCAACACAATCCATTCTAATGCATAATAATTGTTATTATATTATAAGTATAATATAGGTATACTTATTTAAAATCAAAATAAAAAAGTTTCTTACAAGACATCTTTTTAATGTTTTCATATAAACATTTTAAGAGGTATGAAAGTTATTCGATTTGTTCCAAATCCTATGTAAGATTTTGCAAGCGATGTTCATCACAATTATTAAAACCACCATAAAATTACTGTATTTCCCACACTAGTGTAAATATACTTATGGCGTGATATTAATATATATAGACTTTTGAAGCTGAAAGAGAATGTTAATTTTCATAATTTGGTTGAAAAAAAGTTGTTTAAGAATCAGTTTTTAGTATATATTGCGTTCACTAGATGCAACAGTACATGTTGTATAATAAATAATGGGTGCTTATTTCGTGTAAATAATTGTGTTTATGTTTAAGCTACGTAATTGAAATGCCGCTGATTAGAAAAAGGATAGCGTTAACGAGGTAACCAATGGGATAGAAAGAGACGTAAATATATATAAGCGCATCTATTACAATTTAAGTGTGAAACGACCTATCGGTATTTATTATTTGTTCCATCGATTTATAAAGGTATTGTACATAGTTATGATATTTAGATATTTTAGTAACAATTCATCACGTGAAATATGATATAACCTGACATTTATTAAAAATTCGCATGTCTTATCAAGTGTTAAGAGAAAAATAAATATTCGAAAGTTTCTCTCTCTCTCACTCTTTGTATAACAGACGACAGCTCGAACATTTTAGAGAGACATCGAAATCAAATGATCATTGGCTGATTTGATCTGTGTTAGGCTAGGCTTATTGAGCTTAGTATTTCCATTCTTAGCCTAAATTATAGAGTTTAACCATAGCTATTTGTCGAGAATTGACATCTACAACGATGATCAAGTCACATTTTAAAATATCCTAACCATAACATATATTGATAAAAACATCCATCACTAACATTTTGATGAATGTGAAGAGGAAAATTCCCAATTCACTTGTATAATTCGAACATTTACCTGTGGGTGAAATGCGAGTTTAGTTCTGTGGTTTCCAACCATTTGCCGAGTTTGACATCAATTTTTGTCTTGGAGACCATCGCGACCCCTTTATGGCCTATAAGTATAAATATCCTGGTTTTTGGATTTTAGTTTTTTAATATTCTTACTAATCAGAGCTATCCAAATTTTAGCACCGCATCATAATACGAGACGTTTGGACTATAAACATGTTTACTAATTTCGCTAATTTGTTAGGGATGAAAAAGGTTGAATTAATATTATGTTTACCCGAAGTTGCGAGGCGGGAGAGTGGAAAATTGTTAAGGGAAATTCAATCCCAGAGCCGTCAGTCAGACTATGAATCCTGACCTCATCAGTTAAACCAAACTAGCGTGCCGTTAAGCCTACGTGTTTGATTTAATTCCTATAAACTAGCTTATGCTATATCATTTATATGAAAGCGACTAAGATGTTTCAAAAGTGAATTAACGAGCCCAGTGGGTATTTATAAAGCCATGATAGCAACGCTTCTCGCCTAACACAAGACTCATGTAGCAAACTAAGTCAACAAGCAACTGATTGAGTTAGATAACCAAAAGAAACAAAATTAGTAATTAAACTGTTTTTACTGTATTTGAATTTTGCACCTTCCTATAGTAATGATCGATTTAAAAAGTAAACATAGCACTATAATCTCAACAAATAATGTGATAACACCAAATAAATGCCACGACCCTGAATGGGGTCGCGACTCCCAGGTTGTAAACAATTGGTCTAGTCACTATAGTGCCTTAGCTCACTTACAGCACGAGAAATGGTTGTATTTGAATCTCCAACACTGAAAAGCTGACCTGTCGGTCTTCCCGAGTGGCGAGTGGTGTTTGTACCCTTCTGACACAGGTAGCAAAAGAGGGGAAGGGGAGTATGTAAGGGGTAAGAACGTCAGATGAGGCCACATATTTTATGCTTGAGTGCGTTAGGTTGTGAAGCAACCTGCTTCATAAAATCGCTTCGAATTCGCTAAGTAGGCAACGTCGTTAAGTAAATTATCTTTAATTTTAGGTTTGGATATCTAATTCCAAAATCCTCACTGTGGAGCCCTATCAAAACCTTAAATATCAAGTTTCAGCCTGATCGATGAAATGGCTTAGGCACTATGCAGAGATACAAACACACAGACAGGCGGCATCGCAAACATATTTTTTTCAGTTTCAGGGGGTCATGAAACGCCAATATTTATCATATAGCTCATATCCTGTTGACGAGTGAGCACGGCGTGAGTGATGGACCTTCCTGGCTGGGGAAAATCAAGATCAGCAAGCTTAGTGTGTGTGAATAACACATGGCTGTTGAATGTTGGAAGTCATTCTGAAAACATGTGTGGCGGTATCTAGCACGTCTGACGAAATGACGATATAAAATGTTTTCTGGGGGTTCACCCCACCGGAGGGTCTATCACGGGTCTAAATGAAGGTTGCGAGACCGTTATCGTGCTGGCTCCCTCGTCACGGGAGATCTATCCATCACTGCAATATTTAACTCTGGTGAAAGATAGAGCTTTCTGGATTTTTTTCTACAATAGTGAAATTCCATGCGAGGAAAACGGTCAATGTGCTTCTTGACATGATTGACTCTTTCTTTTGAAGTAGCATTTTGATCATGTCTTCCAATTCGACCATCTGTTCCAACATATAAGCCACTGGCAGGACGGTGTTTTATTGCCAAATAAATAATTTGAAAGCTTATTTGGAATATTGAACAAAAGAACATTAAGCATACTCTTGATTTTTCACCTGTTTTGTTTGGCAATATATAAAAGCGTGATTTCTTCTTTTCTCTATCACTGTCAATGTTTCTTTTCCTGTGGCGTTGTACATTTGTTTCAGTAACCACTGACGAAATAAAAAGCTTCTGGCGTATTGAATCGCCAAGCATCCAATATTCTTCAAAAAGTTTTTTCTGACAATCAGGAGGGACTTTCTCTGTGCAATTAAATCTGCATTTGCCATTTTCTATAGGCTTAAAAACCTTTTCTGGAGAAACTTTTCTTGTTTTCTTCGAAACATATGCTTTTCCAATCATACGTTGATGTTTTCAGATATTTCTCTGCCATGATGCGGGATCAGCTTTTCTTTTTCTTTTTTTGTGTGAATCTTCTGACATTGAAATTTGCTTCAAAGGATTTTCTATTTCTAAATTATTTTTTTTGGCATCAATGATGTCAAGTTGGTTTGTTGGATGAGATTCAATAGTATTAGCAAGATCTGTGTCCTCAATGCAAGCTTGTGAAATTTGTTCGTTTGTTTTTTTTTGCATGGAAAAACAATCAACAGCACCAATAATTCCATTCGTGAGTGGATATGGCTCAGTACTATCCATAAAAGAGTCAACCGTGTCAATAATTCCACTCGTGAGTGGATGTAGCTGGTTACTATCCAGAAAAGACTTAACAGGGTCAAGAATTTCACTCGTTATAGGATGTATCTCATTACTATCCAGAAAATACTTAACAAGATCAATAATTTCACTTGTTAGAGGATGTAACTCATTAATATCCAAATTCTGAATAGAAACATCTTCAAAAGATGCTCTATTAAAGTCACCACAAGTTAATTTAATGTCTGGTTGAAAAGGTTGAATGTTTTCTGAACTATTATTTATTTCTGCAATTACTACATAATCCCCCTCTTCAACTGTTAGTGATCTTGTTTTGGTAGCAGAGTGTAAGATAAGTATATCATCAGGGTTTTCAGTAATACCTATAAAAATAGTTGCATTACAATTTTTGGGCTAGTAACTATACAGTAAATTTAATGTTGATTTTTAATAGACCTAATAAAAATTATGGCAATATTTTAAATGTTGATAGGTATTAAAATGTGGTGAAGAAAATATTTATTTTAGAAACAACATTTAGTTACGGCCTACCTGTAGAAACTACGTGAATATCAGAGTATCCTTCAGCTTCGGTATGGTTAGTGCCATTTGTAGACAGTTCATGAGTGACTACACCCTTATATATAAGTAATAAAAGCAAAAAGAATTGTTGAATATGAATGCTTTGTTTATCTGTAAAAAAAAAGTATTGTTGAATATAAATGGTCTGTTTATCTGTAAAAAAAACGTATTGTTGAATATGAATGCGCTGTTTATCTGTATAACAAAAGTATTGTTGAATATGAATGTTAGTCAATATGAAATCCAGATAGGCCAATACAGATAACTTTAATATCATTTCCATTTTTTTTAAACCATCATTACTAAATACCTGGTAAATTAACTAAAAACTTTGTTGAACTAACCTATGTTTTGAATTATGCCATCTTCAGAATTTTCTTCAATCTTCTTTGTCATAGCCATCAATACCATCATCTTAGCACGGCTTGTCATGATAATTAATAATTAAAGTATATTCAAATTAACAGTAAATAAGTAACAATTTACCTTAAACATATTAACAACTACATAAAAGTATTTGTGGTAACTAGAACCCATGTAAATTAAAACTGCAATGTTCAATCAGCTTACTATACACTACCAACAATGTGAACATGAAATTTACTAAGAACTCATTTAAATTTCCCTTTATGAAATAGATTATAATCATTTAGCCATTGGGTTTTCTTATTCAAACATTATGAAAAATTAATTACATACTATAAAATTCCCCTTCCAAACTAATAATAATTGAATAAAACATTGTTCTTTGGTAAATTTGTATTTTATGTTGTTAAATAAACATTACTAGAATATTTTAATATATTGACATAGGGTGCATTACTTTGTTTGACGATAGAAACAGCACAGACATTGCATGTCCGGACATACATTACTTTGTCTGACAAAAGAAACAGCACATACATTGTATGTCCGGACATACAATATCTGTCCTATATGATTATACAAAAATGAGAGAGGGCCACTGATTACATCAGCACAATCATTGCATGTCCAATCTAAGCCGTACATACTATATCTGTGCCCAAATAAAGTTGATATCATGGTGGTTTTAATTTTAATCACAGTGACATACAATAATTGTGCACATGGGTGTTGAGTAAGATTGGAGATACAATCTTTTTTTTTCTTCAAATATTAGTTATTATTTTGGACATACAATGTTAGTCCAGGAGCATAATAATGCTACCATCTTTCCTTCCATATTAAAATCTCATTTTTGACCAGAAGTGGACATACAATATCTGTGCTTTAAGCTATCGACGTTGTTACTGCCATTGGAATTCTGTGCCACCGTGTAAGTAAACCTACTGAATGGGACTGGAGAGCTGTTAAACGTGTAATGTGCAGTAGCGTACCCACAGGGGGCTCGAGCACCCCTACCGTAATTTGGGGATGCCCCGAGATCTAAGCAGATCCGAAGAAAAAATAAATTTGTATGGGGGTGGGGGTGGCGGATGGTTATGACGAATTAAACATTACGAGCAAATGAAATAATAAGTATCATACATCTTTGTGTTGATCCTCCTTAGTAGTCCTAATTGATGTTCTTGCAGTATAGTGGCCAAAGTTCTTAAGATTTCGGCAGGTTCCGAAGCTCCCAGATTCTCACATGGTTCCATTGAGGATGTGCACATTGGCTTAACATTTACTTACTATAAATAATCGGTGAATTTAGTGGCAGTATACCTATGTGATGGCTAAGCCAACTTTAATTTAGGCCTATTTATTTATAATTATTGATAAATTGTAACGAGTTACAAGTTCAAGCTAATTCAAATGGAGCAACACT
>CABFOV010001261.1:21857-78925 GCA_902141375.1 Timema poppense
CACACTCCTCCCTGATGAGTTCCGATAGAATGAAACCTAGGTCGGGGGATTGGGCGGTGACGATCAATTTTCTTTAAGAGACATCCATTACCTCTTTGTCCATTGGCAGCAGTGTAAAGTGTGAACTGTGTTCTTCTTTTCATTGTAAAGGCCATTTTGTGTTTGTCCCCCTTTTATATGTTTCTATCCACCTTTCCTGTACCTTCTTCCAAATATAATACAATAGCCTCATAAAGCGAAAAGAGGTTTTCCTTATAGAGTCATTTCAATTGTGTGTTAAATTTTAATCAACTCCAGCCACGTTTCACAAAATACAAGTTAAAATCCAGCCAAATTAAACAATCTAGACTCCTATTATTGTTTAAAAATCAAAACAATCAAAATTTGAGTGTCTTTTAGTTATTTTTAAAAGTGTTGATTGAATGAGCTAAGTTTCTATAAAAAACATGTGAAATAAACAAACAGATTAGGCCTAGTTACTTTTTGATCAACTTTAATCATCATTTAAGGATTAAAATTTATTTTAATAAGAAAGCAAAGATAAAATTACAGATTTTTTAATAAAGACTAAAACAACATGCTTAACAAATAAACATACATTTGAAATCGTGACCTCAATAATGCCTAAGTATATTTTATCATTATTTTTTATCTATCTATTATCTATCTTTGTATAGAAAACAAGAAATATATTTGATTATTGCGATATATCGATTTCTAAGAATACATTCTATTTAAAACAGGAACATATTTTAGACTCTTGCAATATGTTCATTCCCATTTTATTAGGCAGGACTGTGTTTGAATATTTTTACAATTACTTCAATAACGTATTTAAAAAAAAAACTCTTTAAAATTAATTTAAAAACAAATTATGAATTAGCAAGTCGTTATTTGATTCTTAAAACTTTATAGCACATACAAAGGGACAGATTATCTGAATCGATTTTAAACAAACAATCGATAAACAATATGTAGCTCGGTAGGCATAAATAAACAGTTTTATCATTGTCCGACTGTTGATAGTAGTTATTTTTCATAAAACCCAACAAAATATCTAACTTAAAGATCGTAATATGTAATAAATTGGGGTTCTTTGCATAGTTGCAGATAATTAAAACCAGTTGGGTGGTAAGAATTAACAGTATCTTTATTTAATCATCACTCTGGCGAGTAAACTTAATATACGTCATGGCGGACGACTTGGTATCGTGGGTAAACTCCATTCACGGTAGGATTTACTCTGAAAGGTCTTTTTTCCTACCAATATCCTACTATATAATAGATTTCTGGTAGGGAAAAAGGCCTTTCAGAAAACAATTCCCACGCTGAACAGACTTAAGTGCCGGTGACTTTGTATCATGTGTAATGTAATCTTATTTATGTTAAAAAAGAGCCTTAATTTGTTTTATTAATTTCAAGTTTATTTGCAATTCTAGTTTTGATTTTCAGTTTTTGAAGAGTTTAAATGTGTTCATTAAAATATTTACAAGATTGTTCGTGAGGTGAAAATTTTAGAAGTGAGCATGTGCCGAGACGGTTGAGTCCAAGTTTCCCATTCAGGTGGGAAGGTAGGGTGTTAGGCAAGTTAGATTTTCCACACCTAATAATGAGTTTTTTTTTAAATTATGATTTTATCCATGCTTATCTCTTTTGTCTGACAAAATAAAGATTACATATTAAGTTGTGCTTTTCAAGTAGGCTTAACTAAGTAATTTTTCAATTCAAAATATTATGCTTTGTTTATGAGGTGAAAGATTTGACCATCGACTTCACTAAAACACCGAATCCTCGAATCTCAAATACTTGTCAGGATTTGGTGGATTCGAAGATTCGAGTGGCCCATCTCTAGTCTTTTTTTTAATACATCCCACTATCCGAGTATTCTTTATCCGGCCTAACATCAATATGGAAGTGTTATGTTCTTTATCCAGCACCCTTCCTTCACCTCTGACAAGACATCTTGTGAATGTGGGGAATACCAGGCCTCCACCGTGGTTCGGATTCCACGTTAAACTGTAGGTCCTTCATTTCATCCCACAATCACCCTACCATTACACACTAGTGTAAGTGCGTATAACCCGAACGGGTAGTAAGACGCGGTGCTAATAATAATAATAATAATTTATCCAGCAGATTGTTAGCTAACAGAATTATGGAAGTGCTATGTTATTTATCCAGCAGATTGTTAGCTAACAGCATTATGGAAGTGTTATGTTATTTATCCAGCAGATTCTTAGCTAACAGCATCATGGAAGTGTTATGTTATTTATCCGGCAGATTGTTAGCTAACGGCCAGTTGGAAGTGTTATGTTCTTTATCCAGCAGATTGTTAGCTAACGGGCATCATGGAAGTGTTATATTATTTATCCGGCAGATTGTTAGCTAACAGCATCATGGAAGTGTTATGTTATTTATCCGGCAGATTGTTAGCTAACGGCCAGTTGGAAGTGTTATGTTCTTTATCCGGCGGATTGTTAGTTAATGGCATCATGGAAGTGTTATGTTCTTTATCTGGCAGATTGTTAGCTAATGGCATCATGGAAGTGTTATGTTGTTTATCCGGCAGATTGTTAGCTAACGGCCAGTTGGAAGTGTTAAGTTCTTTATCCAGCAGATTCTTAGCTAACAGCATCATGGAAGTGTTATGTTATTTATCCGGCAGATTGTTAGCTAACGGCATCATGGAAGTGTTATGTTATTTATCCAGCAGATTGTTAGCTAACAGCATCATGGAAGTGTTATGTTATTTATCCAGCAGATTGTTAGCTAACAGCATCATGGAAGTGTTATGTTATTTATCCGGCAGATTGTTAGCTAACAGCATCATGGAAGTGTTATGTTGTTTATCCGGCAGAGTGTTAGCTAACGGCATCATGGAAGTGGTATGTTGTTTATCCGGCAGATTGTTAGCTAACGGCCAGTTGGAAGTGGTGATGGGAGGCTGGGTGATGAATGACGAAGCTAACACTGACTATTACTCCATATTGACTCAGATGATTGAAGGTCACCAATGGCTTCAAAACAACATGGATTACACACCCAGGTGAATATATCAACACCAATTCTAGATGAATTATCAATGATTACACACCTATGTGAATATAACATTTATTACACACCTAAGTGAATGTACCAATAATAAATACATGGATTGCACATCCAGGTAATTATGTTGTGTTAAAGACGACCTCTATCCTTGCTTATTTAGTTTCTCTATATAAAACCATCCAACATAGGAGAGCATAAGCCGTGTGCGAGAACAATGCTAAGGCAGAGTTGGAGTGAAGGCACAGGAAAGTTTAATTTCAAGAAATAACACAATAGTGTTGAATTGCCTATAAGGTAAGTTTCTAGAAGCCTTTGGCTCATCTCTGGCTCATTTCTGCTGGAACTTGAGCATCATTCTTGGATACCAGCCTAAAACATAATATCATTAAGAGTATTTTTACTAAAAATAGAGTTTTGGTATTGCGGTGTTCCAGGAGTAGTTGGAGTATTGATCCCTTTGGAGAGTCCCCCTCGATGGCCTTCTTGGTAAAGAGGATGGGGCTAGAGAACTTGGTCATTCAGAGAGTCCATTATTCTGTGAAGAAGATGTTGGCCCGAGCTAAGAACCTGGAGTTCCTATGGAGACAGACTTGGGGTACATTCTCAACTTACTCTATTAGGGACATATGCATGGAGACTGACTGGGGGTACATTCACAGCCTGCATTTTAAGGGACAATTTATCACAGCCATCCAATGCATTGAATTGGGGATGTTAAGATGTATTATTCACAACACTTGATATATTTTTAAGTAGCTTTAAAAAAGTACTGCTAAAGTATTTGCCCTAATCCTAGTGTTGATCCAAATTAAATTGAAGTTTTGGTGCTTCTTATCTTAAATTCTTCATTTTCTCCCTGCATTTTACATTAATGAGGTAGGAAGAAACAAGATGAAATTTAGAGGAAATGTACCTTTTTTACATGAAGGTTGAGTGGAAATCTACTTAGAAATATGCGCCATAATTATGACCTACTTAGAAATATGCGCCATAATTATGACCATCCAGGACTCAAACCTTGACCTCTATCATCAGCAGATCATTCTATTCCTAGAGATACACCTCAGAGTGTGTTACCACCAGAAGAAAATTAATAATAGGGGATTTGGGGAATGCCAGGCCTCTACCGTGGTTCAGATTCCACGTTAAACTGTAGGTCCTTCATTTCATCTCACAATCACCCTACCAACACAATCACCCTACCATTACACATTAGCGTAAGTGCGTATAACCCGAACGGGTAGTAAGACGCAGTGCTAATAATAGTAATAGATAATATGGGATGGGTTTTATTGGGGGTGTGACAAGTCCACTTTTTAAATTTGAAGTTAACATGAATCAAATATATGAAATAAACCTTGGGTCAAATTGAAGTTTTAATAATTCTGCTAGTGGTTTTTTACTTGAAAAAATATATTTTGGTTATTTATGAAACATTGAGCCTTAAAATAATTTGGAAAATGTTTTATTGCACATTTGTTTGTAATATTTAGTTTTATTCAGATAAATAAAGTTATCATCAGGGCCCAGAAGTTGATGACATTGCATCTTTTTCTTTGAAGTCAATCAAATGGTAACTTGTATATAAACACATCTTATGACACCCTGATATCGAAAACATGACTTATATTGTGCATTCATGTGGGTATTTGAAGGATTTGACCATTTGTGCCATTTTGTGACATTTTTGCAGCATTATTTAGGCACTTTTCTTGTTTTTACTTTTATAGTGCATTTTATGTAATTTTGAAAATAGTTACATAACAGGTAATCTTGTAATGCGCAAATTCATTATTTCCACTTGAAGCATTCATTTTCTCTCGTGTAATTATTTGTACGGCCAAACATGAAACAATGAGCAAAGCGTAATGTTTTCTGACAGAACAGCACTTAAGTGTGCATGTATTTTTAGATTTTTATCTTGTTTCAATGGAAAACCCCAATGATGAAGAAAGAGTTGGCTAGCTTGGAATTTTCAAAGGACAGGATATATAAAGCCTTATTTACAGTACAGTACAATACAGTATAGTAGAGTACAGTGTTACAGTTACGATTGTTTTGTTGAGTAGAGTATTGTCATTTGAAATTGTATATCTTAAGTTAGTTGATGCACATACTTCCATCTTTTCACACAATCTCTAAGTGAGCAGAATTCCATAAGTCAAACAATCACAATCCTACGATTTATGGCAGTTAGTTAACCCGTTTGGAGAAATTATTGTCTTTTCCACGGATGGAAAAATATTATTTTGTAAATTCTGCAAGTACAGTTTCAGCAGAAAAAAATAATTGTTACTCAGCATATTGATCATGAGAAACACAAGCATGCTTTAGAACGGGCGGCAACAAACAAATTAACTCGATTGCTGTTCAAAATGCATCAACCTCTAAAACAAAATCTTCTTTTTTCAAGAGTTGTGCAAAGTGTTGTTGTCAGCCAATATTCCGCTCAGAAAACTAAATCATCCTAAATTTTGGGATTTCTTAGAAAGACCCATAAATCATTCTCTTCAGGATAAATCTACTCTGCATAAAAGCTATGTTATTCTTTGCTGTGAGAAAACTAATAGATAAAATATGAACTAGTTTAGGTGGGAAAAAAATATTTGTATTAATTGATTTTAAATGTAATATTTGGTTTTTTAAGAGCATCTTTTGTATTTTCGAAGATATAAAAACACAATTTTTAAGTGCACCCCTTTTGTTTTAGGGGCATTTTTTTAAATTTTTGAAAGCATTAATACACAGTTCTTAAGTGCATATATTTTTTTTTTGCGTTTTTAATGGCATCAACTTCCGGGCCTGTGTTATCATGTTTAAAAATGAGCTTGCCTAGTGGTTAAATTATTTTATAATAATGAAAAGTGATAAAAATAAAGAAAAAGGAAAAATAAACTAATAAGTATAAATTTAATGATGAAAGCCCACCTAGGGAAAGATGAAAAATGTGGGAATAATCCAATGCACAAAGGTGACATATTTTTTTCTTCTATAGTAAGAAATAGTCAAACACACTTTTAACACAAATTGAGTAATATTTTGGAATTGTTGCCTTTATCAAACAAAAAGAGAAGCAGGTGTACACTTTACACAAACATTGAACTATTCCATTTTGAATTAAAAAAGGAAATGTTAGAAAATAGATTCAAAGTGGAGTAATTCAGTGTATGTGTAAAGTGTATTCCTTCTTCTCTTTTTGTTTGAAAAGTTAACAATGCTGATTTATTACTTAATTTGTGTTAAAGTTAGAGTTTAAATGTGTTTTTGACTCTTTCTACTATAGAAGATAGAAGTAAGATGATGGATGATTTAATTGTGAATTGGATTCTTCCCACATTTCCTTTTTCTTTATTTTTATCAATTTTTATTATAAAATAAAGTTATCACTTATCAGTTATCATAAAATGCAATTCAATTATTTCAGACCTGCTTCAGTGTCTTTGTGGTCTAATATGCTACTCTCAAAGCAGACTAGAATGCAGATGACAGGAAGATCGAGGTTCGAATCTTGGTCGGCTGTACAAAGGGTGATGTTTCCAGAATGGTTTTCCACTCTTCCTCCACACAAATGCTGATACACTTCCTATAAATATAATATTTCTATTCCCTAAAACCATTATCGTAATTAGTATAAAAGCATATAACCTGAACGGGTAGTAAGATGCAGTGCTAAAATAAATCAGATTTTTTCCCAAATGAATATTAATTTGTAATGTGCATAACAACTCATAGTGGCAATAAATTACCATAAATTTAGTAAGTTAGCTGTCAATATTTTTATTGGTGAAGCCGAAAAGCTTATATGTGTTTCAAAGCGTCCCATACCTTTAGGTTTTAAACTAAGCTTAAAATTGATAAAATTATCTGCATGACAACTTAATATTAAACAATTTAAACACTGAAACCAAAATGTGAAACTTCCAACTATATCTTACTATTATCGAAGGAAATACTTAGGCTTACTGTAGTTTCTTTGTCTATGTGTAGATGGCTCTGGCAGCACAGACCTCCTGACACACATGATGCCCTTCTACAGTTATGATGTCCCCCACACATGTGGGCCTGATCCCAAAGTGTGCTGCCAGTTTGACTTCAGGCGTCTGCCGGGGTATGGCATGGCTTGTCCATGGAGGACTCCTCCTCAGGTCATCACTGAGCATAATGTGGCTCACAGGTGGGAATGGACCTGGATTTGTTGGGGAATTACTGTTTATACCTATACTCTGGTCAAGAGTGTAACTATAACTATCAGATAAGGTACTGTGTAGTAGGGGAGAAGCTACAGCTTATTGGAAGGGGAGGAGCTACAACTTGATTGCAAGGGTAGGGGCTACAGCTTGGTTGCAAGGGCAGGGCCTACAGATTGGTTGCTAGGGTAAGGGCTACAGCTTGGTTGCAAGGGTAAGGCCTACAGATTGTTTGCAGGAGTAGGGGCTTCGTTTTGGTTGCAAGGGTAAGGGCTACAGCTTGGTTGCAGGAGTAGGGGCTTCGGCTTGGTTGCAAGGGTAAGGGCTACGGCTTGGTTGCAAGGGCAAGGGCTACGGCTTGGTTGCAAGGGTAAGGGCTACAGCTTGGTTGCAAGTGTAAGAGCTACAGCTTGGTTGCAAGGTTAAGGGCTACAGCTTGGTTGCAGGAGTAGGGGCTTCAGCTTGGGTGTAAGGTTAGGGCCTACAGCTTGGTTGCAAGGGTAAGGGCTACGGCTTGGTTGCAAGGTTAAGGGCTACAGCTTGGTTGCAAGGTTAGGGCCTACAACTTGGTTGCAGGAGTAAGGGCTACAGCTTGGTTGCAAGGGTAAGGGCTACAGCTTGGTTGCAAGGGTAGGGCCTACAGTTTGGTTGGAAAGGTAGGCGCTTCAGCTGGTGGATCGAATTACTACTTGACCAGTTTCACTCTTGTTGTTTATTTCAAAGCATAGGTCGTCTTAGACAGGTGTATTCTTGTTGTTTATTATGGAGTGGAGATTGTCCTACACAAGTTTTACTCTTATTCCTTATTGCAGGGCGGAGATGTTATTAGACCAGTACCGCAAGAAGGCCCAGTTGTATCGCACAAATGTTGTATTGGCCCCATTAGGGGATGACTTCCGTTATGACCAGGCATCTGAGTGGGATGCCCAGTTCAACAACTACCAACGAATATTTGACTACCTCAATACAAACCCAACCCTCAATGTTGAGGTGAGCTCTAACCCTTTATGTTACTTTTGCTCTGAAGTGATCCCTACTACCACTGGGACCTCCTGTGGATTACTGTTTGAATATCGGCTGGTTGTTAATCTCTCTTTTGGGATTATTGTTTGAATACCAGTTAGCTTGTTGGCTCCCTGAGATTACTCTTGAATACCGGTTGGCTGGGATTCTCATGAAGATTACCGTTTGGTTACCAGCTGACTTGGATTGCATAAGGATTAGTGTCTAAATACCCCCTGGCTGGGGGCTACTTGGGATTATTGTTTGAATACCTGCTGGTTAAGAACTTCAAATGGAGTGTTAATAAGAGGGGTGTGTGAAATTCAATATTTAAATTCAAAGCAAACTATATTTGAATACATGAAATATTTTCAATGATGAATTGAAGTTTGAATATTTTTTTATAGAGTTTGGTCATATCCACTATTTTAGTAATTTTACTATTCCAAATCTTGAATTTGAATCTTCATTTCACTATTGAATTCGAATTCGAACAAATCCAAATCTTGAAGAAAAAAAAATTATAAACCTCAGAGGAAATAGAAATATGAAATAATAGAAAATAGTAACGAAATGTTAACATTTCTTATAGGCCAATCATTATAACATTCATACATTCAATCAAGTGTTAAATTACTGGTCTGGGTGTTTGTCCAATAATCATGTTAGCTCTAAACCACCAATAGGCAGTATCAAAGCTTTAAATCAAATTTCATTCAAAAATTGAAAAAACTTATTATTTTTTTTAGTTTTGTCTCGAATCTTGAATATTCTTGAGGATTTGAGAAACCAATCCCTAATTTTGTGTTAAGTTTTTTATGCTTAAATAAATAAAACTACTCATTGGTTTAAGTTTTTACACTAAAATCTGGAGATGGGTCGAATCTGAATCTACATTTTATTTTCAAATATTGAATCTGAATTTTGGCAAATTGTTAGACATTTTAATTATTTACAAATAAATCACAAAATTTAGGCCTTTATTGTAAATTAAGATTATTTTTAGGGGTGTGCGAAGTTTCGAAAACTTGAACATTGCTTTGATTATTTGTTCACTTCTACTTCAATTCAAAAGTAAAATTCTGAATTCGACAACTACAAGGCTTTGCCAAAAAAATATTTAAACTTATAAACACATGTATGTTTATTATTTTAAATTATTTTTTGTTATATCCATCACAAATTAGTGTTAGTGTAAAACAAATATGAACTAATTATATTTGTAATACAACAATTTGTATATCATATTTAATGCCTAAATTAAGTAAATTTACATAGTTATAGAAAATGTAATAATTATAACCAAAATTTAACTTTTTTTTAAATATTCAAATTATGATTCAGCTTTGCGAATATTTTATATTATTCAAGTCACCTTGTCTTCGAATTGAAGTACTGGAATTTGTACATTCCTAGTTTTTTTTCAATCATATTTTGAAGTATTATCAACCCCAAACAACACTCAGAAAATACTTGTTCAAATCCAGTCTCACATTATGTCAAATTAATCAAAATTAGAGTTTATTATTATTATTATTATTATTATTATATTATATTTGGAAGAAGGTACAGGAAAGATGGATAGAAACATATAAAAGGGGGACAAACACAATATGGCCTTTACAATGAAAAGAAGAACACAGTTCACACTTTACACTGCTGCCAATATTATTATTATTATTAATCAGCAGCACAACATCTTACTACCCTTTTGGGCTATGCACACAAAATTAGAGTGACTTTTAGTTCTCTTAAAATGTTGTTATAATGAGCTAGCTTCTAAAAATTAGCAATTAAACAAACAGATCAGGATCTAATGCTATCAACTTTAATCATCATTGAAGGATTACAATTTACTTTTGAGTACTTGTGATATACTTTGGATATAATTTATAAAATTGGCTTCTTAAAATGTGAAATAAAAAACATGACACTAATTATCAAATATGAAAGCACTCAAACTTGTTGAATTATCGATGTATTTGATTGCTGGGAACCCATTCGATTTAAAAGAAATTCTTGTGATATGTTCATTCACATTTTATTACACTTCACTGTGTTTGATTACTTTTACAATTACTTCAATACTTTATTTTTAAAAATCAACAACTTATATTCAAAATCAATTTAAAATTAAATAATGAATTATCAAATAGTTATTTAATTCTTAAAACTCAATAGTGCTTATTAAGTGATAAGAATATCTGAATCAATTTTAGACAAACATTTGATATATGAGGGCAATCCAGAAAATAACTTCTGATCTAGTGCTCTATATGAAGAAGTGGGAATAATGTTCTCGCATTTGCACAACAGGGTAGAGTAACTTGGTACACCTACAGCATTGATAGAGGGAAGTTCATGTCACTGTTATTCACACAACTGCCATTCAAAATGTGTGCTGCAATTGACAATCCCACCAGCTGTGAGGTGAGTTCACTGATAAGATTTCTTAGCTAAAAACTGTAAAGCAGTTGAAATCCATCGTCACCTTAGTGAAGTTTATGAGGAGAACGTCATGAGTAAGGGTTATGTTAAATACTGGTGCCATATGCTCAAAAATGGGTGAACCAAATTCATGATGAGGAGAGGAGTGGCTGGTCGACAGTGGTGAATGATGAACTGGTTCATAAGATTAATGAAACCGTTCGAGAGAATCACTGATTCACCATTCCATAGCTTTCTTGTGCATTCCCGCAGACTTCTCGCACAGTTCTTCATGAAATGATAAGCGAATGCTAGGCTCCCAGAAGTTTTGTGCCCGGTGGATATGTAAACCGGTTTTGGAACAATATAAGACACAAAGGATCGGGTTAGCTTTCACCTTCTTTGAGCATTACCACCGGGAAAAGGGGTGCTTTTCTGAATAAAAAATTGTTATGAGGGATGAGACTTGGATCTCATAGGTAAACGTAGAGGCAAAAAATCTCTCATTGCAGTGGGGCTTTACTCACTCGCCAAGAAAATTAAAGAAATGCTGGCAATTTTTCTGTACCAGGAAACTCGTGGCAACTGTCTTTTGAAACAGAAGAGAAGTATTGTTAATGGATTTCATAGAATGGAGCTTCACAATCAATGCAGAAGTTTATTGTCAGACACTAGACAAGTTAAGGAGGGCAATTCAGAACAAACATCACAGCATGTTTGAGCTCTGGGGTGGTTTTCTTTAGCGTTAATGCCTGCCCACATACTGCCACGCATATTCAAACCTTGCTTCAAACATTCAATTGGACATTGCTTGTCAAACACTACAAGTGTCTCAACTTGGTTGGTGACTATGTCAAAAAATAGCGCAAAATTGTTGCTATAAGTTGTATATATAATAAATCTAAAACAAAATTATATTTTTTCATTCAGCCGAGTAATAAGAATAAAGATGCTTGTTTTTAATCGCTAATTTCTGGCGAGTAAATGTAAGTAGGATACGTCAGGAGGCTGACTCAAATTTTTTTAGCCTGTGAAATGTGTTCCTCTTTCAATTAAAAAATCTGCAATTTGCTGAATTTATTTCGATTTTATTTAAATATTTAGTTTTGATTTTTCCCGGCAAAAATTTGTCTGATTACCAAACCCTTCCTTCACCTCTGACAAGACATCTTGTGAATGTGAGGAATGCAAGGCCTCCACCATGGTTCGGATTCCACGTTAAACTGTAGGTCCTCCATTTCATCTCACAATCACCCTACCATTACACATTAGCGTAAGTGCGTATAACTCGAACGGGTAGTAAGACGCGGTGCTAATAATAATAATAATAATAATAATAATAATAGTTTTGATTTTAGTGTTTGAGTATGTCTACTAAATATTTAAAATATTAAAATTTTTAGTTTTGATTGCAGTGTTTGAAATCTGTTATTGTGTTTATTAAATATTTACAAGGTTGTTACACGAGATGAAAGTTTTGGAAACAAGCATGTATTCTAATGGTAGAGTCTAAATTTTTGCTTTGAGGGGGGAGGTAGGATGTCAGTTACATTATATTTTACATATCATAACAATAATTATTATTTAACAACTAATTTTTAATAGATAAAATGATAAGAATAGTAGGAAAATAATAGAGCACAAATAAAAGTAAAAACATTAACATAATTTACACACTTCATTAACTCGATGCTATTATTGAATCTTCCTCAGGAAGAAGTAGCATTAGCAGTAGCAGTAGTAAATAGAATGTTTTCTTCAGAGATGCCAAGCTTATTTGCAAGGATGAAAACTTCTTTGGTGGCGTAAAAATTCTCTGGAGGTTTCTCTATTATCCTGTGGATGGTAAGTGGTACTAGTTTAGCCTCGAGGTTGAAATTAACGAATATCATAGCATCAAAATATTAAAGTGTGTGTGTAAAAATGTGTTAGTGTTTTTACCTTTATTTGTACTTTATCATTTTATTAAAAAATTGTCAGTGTGCTTTATTTTATACATATTATTTAATATCTAAAAAAATACTTTTTGATTGTTTTTACAAATCTGCTAAGGGAAATGAAACCAATATAAAAAAGAATTTTAAAAATCGGATAAAACAGTGAACAGGTCACTGAAGTGAACCAGACATGATGTTCATCTAAAAGAATGATTTTGCCCAACAATAGTTTATATGGCTTTCACTAGATGCATCAGCGAATGTTATATAATCCTTTAAGCAGAGCCCTCTTAGATATATATGTATTCCTAAGTTTTATATCCTACTTTCAATGTTTATTGAATCACACCATTTGGAGCCCATGGTTCCTTTGTAGACGGGAGACCAGTGGTTTACGTAGTTTCACTTCCTAACAAATCATCTTGTTTCAGGCCGAGTTTGGGACATTAAGTGACTTTTTCACTGCAGTCCGGGAAGAGGTATCTCCAGAACAGTTCCCCACACTTTCTGGGGACTTCTTCACATATGCTGATCGGGATGATCACTATTGGAGTGGGTACTACACCTCACGACCATTTTACAAGCGACTTGACCGCGTCCTGATGGGATACCTCAGGTATGTGTGGGATCTAACATGCACACAATAAACCTTTGAAGAAATAAATAAAATTAATTGGATGTTTTTGTCTCACAGAGTAAAATGTAAAAGGTATCTTATTTTAATCAGAGTTCCAAATTATTGGTCATCGTTGATTATTGCACAACCATTTAAGGCTAAAACAATTTGATAATCTGTATTAGCCCTGCAGGTATAGGTTACTTATCACTGTTAAGTATACTTCTTTAGGTAAAAAATTGTCTTCTAACAAGGGGTTGGAAGAGGTAGGGCAGGGCTGCCACCAAAGTATTTTATAAGTTATAATCTTGGCACGAAAATAATTCATATAAATTTTTAATTATTTTTCTATATATAAAAACTCATATAAAAAACTTAATTTTTTCTTAAATATGCATATTGTTTATTAAAAGACAAAAACTTCACATTTTGTAAAATCTGGGCTAAATTTAAACTAACCTCAATTCTGTACTGACCCCATAAATGAAAGAATATTGCATAACAAAAACACTGATTGGATTTTCAAAGGTTGGCTATGCAGTTATTTTAGATGAAAAGCAGTAGGTGACCTGGCGGTCTAGGGGTAAGGTACCAGACTTCTGTGCTGGGGGTCCAGGGTTAAATCCTCGGTGTTGGCACAGATTTATTTGATTGCCAAACCTCTCCTTCACCTTTGACAAGATGTGTATTAATCACAACTTATGAATGTGTGGAATACCAGGCTTCCACCATGGTTTGGTTCCCCGCGTTAAACTGTAGGTCCTCAATCTCATATCACAATCACCCTACCATTATACATTAGCTTAAGTGCGTATAACTCGAAACAGGTAGTAAGATGTGCTAATAGTACTACTACTACTACTACTACTACTACTACTACTACTACTACTAATAATAATAATAATAATAATAATAATCATAACGACAAATGAAAATCTAGTTTATCACATTAAAACACACACAAATAAAAGGTTAAAACTAAAGTATACATTACGTTCACATAAAATAACTTGCTTTATAAAACGATATATCTTATTTTACCATTTCTCACCTTTCTTTGAAATTCATCCGTGGCTTGAACTAGGTCAGGTGTTTTCTACAAGAACATTGCAACAGAGCATTCAGCACTGATAATTATAATGAAGACCTATGAACAGTTTTAATCATAATCAATTTGCCAAAAACTCTTTCCACTCCTGCATTACTGAACTGCCTTTGCAATTTTGAACGATGTTGCAAAACATGTTTTTCCACTCTCATGTTGTGACACCTTAAACCAATACTGTCAGAACTGATAATGTTCTATTAACTGGGTGGATCCCAAAGGGTACAGGTAAATATCCCTGCATTAATACTTTATCTATCACTATCATGAATAACATTTGGAAACTGAATTTAAAAAATCATAATATTCTTTAAAACTTAATCATCAAGAGGTAAGAGACGATATTATTCTATTGTTCCCACCTCATAAAATCTTTGGATATGATGAAAGAAATAATTGTTCTCAATAATTTTAATGCTTGCTTCTGTAAGGTTGTGTGTTTTATGGCCTAGGAAAAGTTATGAATCTTTATATTGATTTTCTCGTTTATAATCACGGAAAAATATGTAGCAATTTTGAAGCACAGTGGATAGAACAAAGCTTGCTATGAGTTTGCATAGAAGTGAACACATTTCTGAATAAAGTTTAATGTTTATGAATATATGTTCTTTCCTCTGAAATACCACATTAAATATAATGAATTGTGGTAAAACTGCTTTAATAAAATAGAGATATAATTTTGCGTTGTCAGAATTTATGGTGTCTTTAATAGGTTGGACTTACTCTAGGCTTCTTTCTCTCTTATTAAGTCTAGAGATGAAATAATCAGTCATTGCAGGCGAATTCTCCAGAAGATGTTCAACACACTGTAACATGGCCAACTATCTTGTAAAACATGGCCGCAAGATCTTGTGGCTCTCAACTCCAAGCATATTTTGAATTTCCTTAAATTCATCCTTTTGTTTTCCAGATGTTTTGAAAAACGTGGAAACATCTCCTGTAAGTTGTTCACATACTTCAGGCAATTCATAACAGCTATGTGAGTAACATGGCAAGTCCAATTAAGGAACCACAAATTTCCTTGTTTTTTGTGACTCTGGATAAAACAGAATTAAACTCTCCCACAAGCCTTTATTCCATAATATGACATATTCAAGCAATTGTTTTTTTAGCACTCGGTCTTACAACTCATTTGGGCTATAGGAAGTACAGGAACAACTACAAGAATGGAATGAGTAAGTGAAAGAATAAAGAGCGTGGAATGAAATTTAGCACTTCAACGTGTGAAGTTATGGTAATGACAAGGAAAAGGATAAGGCCTAGTAAAGCTATAAAGTTGGATGTAGTAGAGCTAATAAAAGTACAGAACATATAATACCTTGGAGGTGTGATTGAGGCAAAAGGTGTGGAAATAGAAAGGATGTTATGAGAAGAGAACCACATAGAGAATTTTTCTATAGGTTTGTAAGAGACCTGCCATGGAGAAGAGAAGTGCCCTTAAAGTGTAAGTAAATGTTGTACAGGACGTAATTTGTACTCATTGTCACATATGCAGCCATGGACATTGAATGTAAGAGAGACTAGAAAAGTTGAGTCCATGGAAATTAAATTTGTGAGTAGCATGTTAGCTGCCACGAGGAGAAATAAGATTAGGAATGAAGTTATATGGGAAAGAATGGGAGTACATGAAATATTAGAGAAAGCAAGACTGATATGGTTTGGGCATGTAATCATAATCATCATCGTCATCTGTTTCTATCCTGTGGCCGGGTCAGTTTAGTAAAATGCCTCCATCTTCCTCCATTCTTCCCCTCTCCCTTGCATATGTTCTGTTATCTGCTCCTCCCATCTATTTCTTAGAATCTCTTGCGGTCTTTTTCCATCCTCAATACATAGATCCTACCTAGTGAGTTTCCCTTAGCCTCTCATAATAAATCCTGATCTTACCACCATATGGTATACCTTGAGATCTGAATAACCTGGTTGGGTCCAACCCCAGCGAAAACTGAGTCAGGTGCAGATGAGAAAAGGAGACTGGTCAGGGTCAAAACCATCAAGCATGGAACAGGGTCTGGCCAGTTGGCTCCCATCTGGGTGGGCTGGGAGTGAGAGGGTTGGTAATGATGAGTTAAGTCATCATTAGCACCCATAGCCCTGGTTAGAGAAAGTTTTCACCACCAAGAGAAGATCTACCTGAGGACCTATGAGTGGCAACCCCATTACTCAGGTGTAGGCCACAACAGGCTTAGTAAGCCGGTGGCCGAAACAAACAAAGATACTTGAGAAAACTAAGTTAAATGCCGGACAGGCATGTAATGAGGATGGAATAAGAGAGGGTACCAAAGAAAAGGTTGGAAATGAAGTATATAAGATAAATACCGCAAGAGAGGCCACGAAAGAGATGCGAGGAGCACATAACAGAAAATGTGCCAGTGATAAGAAACGAATGAAAGAAATTAAAGGAGGAAGAATGTAGGAAGGATAGAGGAAGTTGGAGGTATTTTAATAAACTGACTCAGCCACGGGTTGAAAACAGTTGATGATGATGATGATTTTGGGAGATGTTAATAACCCATTGCGATTTATTAAAATAGATGTAGCATATCCTGTTGTGTTAAAGACCGCATCCAAAGGAGGCATTTTAATGAACTGACCCAGCCACGGGTTGAAAACAGTTGATGATGATGATTTTGGAAGATATTAATAACCCATTGCGATTAATTAAAATAAATGTAGCATATCCTGTTGTGTTAAAGACCGCATCCAAAAATATGATTGGTTTTGGAGCCAATACTGCTTGCAAATGTCGCTTTCTTTCAAACAAGAATTCAAGGAGTATTTGCCTTCGCTTTATGGTAAACTCATATCTAAATGTCTTTAAAATCAAAGATTGTCAAAGGTGTTCCTAACCTCTCTCTAGATTTAATGACAAGTGACACATGAGTTTCTAAAGTCACTGTAACCCTTGAAGAATTTGTTTCTAAATATCTCATGGCACCATCGGTGGTCACCACTGTCAAAAGAGACTAATTGCATATGTGTGCAATGCCATCTGTTAAAAAGGCATTGCTTAAGTTTGACTGTGTGACCTAAAATCTTAATGCTTTACTCATGAGTGTTCTAGCTGATGCAAAAATGATGTTGGTGATGTTCTTTCATAAGATTTTGGTAATGTTTCATGGAAATGCCACAGTGGAAAGAGTATTTTCAATAACTCTGATTCAAGCAGCAAGAAACGCTTCATCAAAAGGGCTAGAAGCCTACAAGATTAAGAAAAATGAAGCTGATAAAAAACATCATGCAAAGAAATTAGCTTCTAAGGAACTAAAGCTTCTCCAAGATGCAAAAAGAAGACTTGTGTAACAATGGGATGAAGAAGTTGCCACATTGGATGACAAAATAATCAATCTTGGGGAAAAAAAAAATTAAGTGGACTGGTCACTATGACATAGTGTTATTGAAATTATGTATTCCAATCAAAACTGTTAAAATGGTTAATTCTGTGTTTTATTGCTTGTGTTTTTCTGTAAAACATTTCTACTTTCTTACCTTTCTGTTACATTTGATTGAAAACTATGTTTATCAATATTCTTTATTCTTATTTAATATTGTTTTGATGATATTATTTTGTTTGTTTGTTTCGATATACTAGCAAATTTTAAGAATGATAATGTCATATTTAATTTATTTAATTTACATTCTAGGTATTTTCCCTTGAACATTTAAAAGTTTCTTTTTCACCTAAACTGGTTTTCTTGGTAAGGGATATTTAAAAAAAAGATATGTACATTTTTACTTTCTGAACATATTCATTCTTATTTATATAAAAAAAGTCAAGAAAATTAGTTTATGGTCAAGAAAAAGTCAATAAACCGAAGACTAAAAAATTTGTAGACACCCTACTATTGTGTTTACTCTCTTTCATATATTTCTATCCGCTTTTCATTCACCTTCCTTCAAGTATAACAAAATTCACCCTAAAAAGAAAAAAGGTTTTCCTTAAAGAGTTATATTATAACTATGATACTTCTGGGTGGCAACATATCCAGGATATGGTCAATAACACTATTATAACCTTGTGGGTTCCAGGAGTGCTGAGATTGTGTTTGGTCTCGCATGGAGTTCCCGACCTAGTTTCGCCTCCTGGCTTCTAGCTCCTGAGACTGGATTCACCAAGTTATTGAGTGATGCTCGCAGAAGCCTCAGTTTGTTTCAACACCATGATGGTGTCACCGGAACTGCGCGGGACTACGTTGTAGATGATTACGCTAAGAAGTAGGTCTAAACATGGAAACACTATACAATATAATGTAAGTGATAGGAAATGAAGAAAACCTGAAATGATAGTTTGGCTAGGTCTTTTTAGAAAACAATAAAAACACAATTTTCTTCATCAACACTTCTATCTTATGATTATGTCTACAACTACTAGGGATTTGCGAGTACTCATCTTTTGAGATCGTTGTTAAGCTCGAGACCAAGTTCAAAAGTTTTGTAGGGTTGTCATTTTCGAGTTTCCTCTTGATGTACTTTATAATAAGTTTTTAAAACATAATAGTAAGCATAGTCTATTTAATTGAGATAATATCGGCATTCCCACTTATAAATCATTCGGTTGCTTAACAAATTGTTAAAAATTAATTTCACTTTGCACATTAATAACGTAATATAGCTTTAAAACCATTGTAGACCTGTAAATGTATTCCATATTTTTGTCCATTTTGAATTATACTTGATTGAAGTTGTTTACTTGTGTTGCCATGACAAAGCAATGAAAATAAAAATAACTAAGAAGATTACTAGATAATTGAATGATTATTTTATTATTTTTACCAGGTCTCTTTTTAAAATAATAATTTATGTTGAATTAAATATTAAGAATATATTATTATACTAAATGTTTTCAAACTTAAGATATTTAAAACTCGTATTAATTAATACATTTAGCTACAAAACTAGCACGAGTTTAGTAACTATTTAGCTATAGAATTATGTTAGTTAACCTGTTTGAAATCAATGTTGATCTTATTTTTTGCATACATATTTTACCAAACCTATTTATATTAAAACAAGCATTTACTATTTCATATTGTTTGCTAGAAATATTGTTTTGGTCATATTATTTTTAGTCTTAAATTCTCAGAATCAACATTTATAAGCATTAAATGTTGAATTGAAGTAAATGTATCAATAAAATAATGTCTAACGAGAGCCCGTACCACGGGCATGTGCAACTGCGTATAAAGTAATGGAAAAGTAACAGAAGACATCATAATGTACGATTACACTAAGGAATAATAAACGAAATATGAAACACCTAAAAATTTCTTTGTTTATGATTCTTAAATTTTATAACAGGGTAAATTAATTTACTGAAGCATATTTTGGGGAAATATTAGCTTATTAAAACATCAGTTTTATTAACTTTTTATCAAGAAAGTGTAGAAATGCTCTACAATAATGTAAAATGATAGTGAAGGAAACCAACCTGAATGGATAGTTAGGTTAGTCCAAGATATAAACAAACACACTTCTCTATTTTCTTTCTACACTTTTACACTTTCCACTTCTTCAAATTTACACAGTTGCACATTGTTTTGAATTTTTGGAAATATTTATTTTTCATATAAAAAGACATTAATGAAAAAGTAATATTCCCAAAAATTCAAACAAATGTGCAACCTTGGAAGTTTGAAGAAGTGGGAAGTGTAAAAGTTTAAGAAGACATGAAGAGAGAAGTGTGTTTGTTCCTATCTAGACCTAACCTAACTATCCTTTCAGGTTGGCTTCCTCCAATATCACTTACTTTACATTATTGTACAATGTTTCTACACTGTCTTGTTATATATTTCCAAGCCATCATGCAATTATCAATTAATTTCTTTATTAGATTTTTATTTGAGTGTTGTTTTTATTTTTAAATTGTGTTTTGTAAGTGTTATTTCTAATTTAAAAACCAATATTTCCATCGATTAACTTTTTTTTCAAAAGTATTTACTCTTTTTAAAAATGAATGTCATTCATATTTTAAGAACATGTGTTTTAATATACTTTAACATTTTAAAATTATTAATATACTCGAACTTGGAAGCTTTCAGAAATACTCGACTCAAATGGAAAAACCCAAGCTCGCAGACCCCTAACAGTTACCATACTAATAATTTTTACATTTTTAGAGTTATTCCTTTTTCATCTTAAGAGATACAGCAAAACCAAATAAATTATTATTTACATATTTGAAAAAGATAAGAGAACACATGAGAGAAATAGAGATAGTGTGAGGGAAAGAATTAGGGCTCACATGAAAAAGAAACATATGTGTGAAAGAGGAACACACATGAGAGATATAAAGAAATGTGCATTTGAGAGACATGCACTTGAGTTATTGAAAGAGAATGAAAGAAAGTATGCATTAGAGAAAGAGAAAGCATGCGAGTGTGAGCGGAAGAAAGAAACAGTGAAGTAGTGAGAGATGGTCAGAAAGATTAAGAGACAAACAGCTATGTTTCAAAGCTAGAGTTTATTCGCCTTAGGAGTGGGGGTAATTGACAGCTAGCAGAAGATATAAAAACTGTTGAAATAAAAATAAAATGTTTGTTGTGAAAGTTTTGATTTACAAAAGTGACAACAAATCAATATATGTTCTAGCAGATCATAACTCATATGTTTTGGTGAATGTATACATGATAGTAGATCTGGTAGATTTTGCTAGCTGTAATTTACCTACAGCCTTACCATAGATGGATATAGCTGTGGATACTGAATGGATGTCAAAACTAAATATATGCTACTTTACTTATCATTTAATCTTAATTAATCTTAGAACTGGCTCAAGAGATGCTGATAATGACACATTCAATTGTGCCGATTCTTAAAACCAATCTTTTGAACTGTGTATTCACATATCAGGTACTGGTAACTCATCACTGTTAAGCTTCTAGCAAACAGCTTTATCCTTTGTTTTGTAGATAAAAAGGGAGAGATGGGTGGCTGTTGGTGTACTCTAAGTAATGGGTTACTTCTTTCAATAATAAGGGTATGGTAAAGGAGCAGAGGGGGATAGTGTTGAGAATAGAAAGGTCATTTAGTGAGACAACATGTTTGATTGAGAGAGAAGTAAGGCAGTGGCATTGAGAACAGCCACGGGCAAAACTTCTCCTTTAGTGGAGCAAGAGTAATATACTACTGCTTCACCACCAGACCTGTTCCTTTTTCCTGCTTCTTTTTGTCACAATCACTATATTATTTGAACTCGCTTTCAGCCTAGTAGTGCTTATCCCATTTCTTGCTTGTATCAGCACAATTCTTTGGGCGAACTTCTGTGAATTGAAGTGAAAAAAGAATCGAATTTTATACTTGAGTAAACATAGATTAAGTATTTTTGTTTTCACTCCACCATCTGGAAAAACTATTTCCTAAACTAAATTTATCTAACTTTAACTAGGACATGTTCAGGATTAGGTTAACCCATTCCTTGGTGCGGGTGTTGAACGTCTTTGTTAGGCCGAACATTTCCTGGCGCAGGTGCGAATCAACGTTTCATTGCAATAAGTTATTTTAATGCCATCTATTAATGAACTATTGTACTTTTAGCCAATCTGAGTACTTCAAATTGAAGCTAATAGATGGGGCTACGAGTTAAATACTATGGTCATGAACTAAGCATTAAATGATAGAACAAGTGACTAGCAAAAATATGTTTCAGATAAGAGTATATGAATAGAAAAATGGCTGACAGTATTGTGTAGATCGCTGTGCTAAACAAGCACAAGGGATTGGGTTAAGCTAGTTTTTAATAATCTGATGGAAATATGGATTTGCCCTTTCACATTGATAAATTAATGGCCGGAGACTGGATGTTGTACCTGCCCTAGTCTTAAGATAGATTATTAGGCATATGAAGCTACGATAAGCCTGGCAAACCAGTAATAGAAAATATATGGCTTGAATAAAAGACTGACACATCCTATAAGCTAGAAACATTAATGGATGAAGTTTTTAATAATTGACAATAAAATCTACCTGCCTGAATATGCATGTGCACTACTTACTTGCTGTACATTTTTTGTATTATTTTTCTTCTTTCTTGCCCTTCACTTCTCTGGAGCTTTATTGCTCTGTCCAGAGCAAGGTTGCTTAATTTTCGGCAAGTTTGATATTTTAGTTTGACAGTATAGATAGTGTTTGGAAACTCTAACTGGGTTTCAATAGCAACACAAGAATTTAAAAAAAAAATCCCAAAGGGATAAGGTTCAAAGATGTTAAAATATTGGATCACTTAACATAGATTGACTCATTTAGGGAGGGATATGAATTCAAAACAAAAATAAACACATTTATTTAGGAATCAAATAGCCAAAGTTATTATTTATGCTTTTAGTGAAGATTACTCCATCTAGATAGCATATTCAGAAAATTGAAATATGACAGCTGGACATAGGACTCGAACCTGGAACCTTTGGCTTAGTACGCCAAAGCTCTAACCACTGAGCTACCCAGGAATCGTCCCGTGCCCAGGGTCATTCTTCACTCATATTTTAAGGCAAAGTCTATGATGGACGTGCGGATTCTTAAATATACAATCCCTTACAATTATAATAATTGTACAAGTGGCAGCAATAATCCAACTACCGAGTCGAAGGTGGCTGTGTTATCATGATAGCTCGTGATCTTAATAAAATCACACATTTGTAGCTGATGATTTCCGCACGTCCATCATAGACTTTGCCTTAAAATAGTGAAGAATGACCATGGGCACGGGACAAATCCTGGCTAGCTCAGTGGTATAAGAGCATTGGCATACTAAGCCAAAGGTCCCGGGTTCGATTCCTGTGTCCAGGTATCATTTTTCAATTTTCCGAATATTATATCTATATGGAGTAATCTTCACTAAAAGCATAAATAATAGCGTTGGCTATTTGATTCCTAAATATGCAATCCCTTACTATTATAATAATTGTACAAGTGGCAGCAATAAGCCAACTACCGAGTTGAAGGTGGCTGCGTTATCTGATAGCTCATGATCTTAATAAAATCACATATTTGTAGCTGAAAATATCTGCATGTCCATCATAGACACTTTCTTAAAATATGAGTGAAGAATGACCCTGGGCACGAGACGATTCCTGGATAGCTCAGTGGTTATAGCATTGCCATACTAAGCCAAAGGTCCCGGGTTCGATTCCGGCATCCAGGTGTCATTTTTCAATATTCTGAATATGAAATTTTTTTACGTCAAGTATTAATATTATTTTATGATATGACATTTTTAATAAGACTAAAATCAGGGTGAAAATAGTTCACATTTTGTGACTCTGATTTTGGTGAACTAACGTTGGAATATTGATATGAAGGTGAGCTTGGCTCCAACTTGTGAACAAGGTTATAGACCTCTGTAAACTCTTAACACATGTAATATATAGTTTGGTATGGATTCCAGATTACACGATGCTATCAGAGGCTCTCAGCACATCATTCAGCAGAGTGTGTATGCACTACTGACCAGGAACATGGTGAGTGATACTAATATGTATACATAGAGGTATCCAATCTTTTTTAAGTTTCCTCATTCCATGGCACTTACTGATATAAAAGTCTCCGATTAACTGCTTTTAAATTATTCTTGTGTGATCACTTCAAATTGAAAATTTATTGTTATAATCAAATCTTCTGACAAATATAAACATTTGTATAGCATTCTCCCATAATTCACACACACTATTAGCGCCTTTGACATTCTTAATAGAGTGACCTCTTCACAGGACCTGCCAGATTCAGAATTCACTTACTTTGACCTTGATGATGTCAGGAAACATCACTATAGCATCCCTGAGAAGACAGTGCTGGCATTTGGGGCAGATATGGAAGCTCACACAGTGGTGTTGTTCAACTCACTCACCTGGCAGCGCAAGGAACTAGTCACCGTGCGCGTCTCCACACCGTATGTCAAGGTATTATATTCACAATACATAATCTCACTTAGCTGGCAGTGCAAGGAGCTAGTCACCATGTGTTCAGTCTCTAAACTGTATATAATTATATTTAATATTATAAAATAACTTTGGAATATTTGGTTAATATTATTTTCATTTTATATAGTTATTTATGTTAGTTTTATTATATTTAGAAGAAGGTATATGAAAGCTGGATAGTAATATATAAAAGGGGACGATCACAATATGGCTTTTACAATAAAAAGAAGAACACAGTTCACACTTTACATTGCTGCCATTGGACAAAGAGGTAATGGTTGCCTCTTAAAGAAAATTGATCATCACCACCCAATCCCCCAATCTAAGTTTTTGTCTTTTTCAAGAAAAACATGAACATCATCAGTATCATTTTTAGGAATACAAGATCATAGATACAATTTTTGTTCATAATGTATATTTGTTTTCGTACGTCCACAGCTAGAAAACCTTTTCTATGTCAAGAATGCACGAGAGTGTTTCAATAGCTTGAATGACTTTTACTTGACCATCTTTTTTTAATTTTAAATTCGCCATACTTTACAGGATCACTTCGTATAGTTTCTCTGCGTTTTCTTTATTTGCATTTTCTCTTCTTTAACCTCAAATGTTTTTTTTATTGGCAAACTTTTTGTTTTTAGTCATAGTACCCTAAACAAAATTATCTGATTTTACTTAGACCTTTTTCTAAAGATATTTTGTGATACTCGTACCCTATATTAAAAATAATGCTCTACATCAAATATTCACAAAGCATAACTGTGTTCAAGTATTTATTTGAAATTTATGATCAAATAAACTGTTGCACTATTATAAAGAAATTATTTGGTAGCCCTAACCTAATTGTGAAATAAACCCAGGACTAAATTTCATTAAAATAAATCTTATGTTTTAATATAAACCTGGGATATATAAAAAAAAAAAGTCTGGTCTTTTGCTGCATGTTTATTATCTTTTATCATCTCCATGGTTTTTCACTTTTTAAGCATGTCTTGGAGTTGAGAAATATAATTTTGAACATGGTTCTTGAGCCAAGTTTTGGCAAGATCAGTTTTGTTATGTAACTAAATCTATAATACTTTATAATTAACTTTTTTCAACTAAACGTAATTAAAAGATGCATATAATAAAAATTATATTAAAACCATGATGTTGAGAAGTAAAAAAGCATACTCTTGCAGCCATTGCATATTATTTCAACAAAAATCACATTGAAAACCATTCAAACAACTACACTGTTACAAAACATACAAAATGGCTGAAATGTCTTCATTTTCCTCACACAAATTCTTAAAAAAGTGAGTTAATCCATTTCTACTTGTTTTCTTACTCAATATAAAGTTTGTTTCTGGTTATTAACGCCTGTTATTTTAATTACTACTGTGTACATTATTTTTTATTATTCTCCTGACTTGCGGCTTACTGTTAAATATTTAACCATTTATATAACAACACTCCAGTGTTTAACCTTTTTACTCATATCATTGTATGTTTTATCTAATGCTTTGACTTTAATTAAAACTAATGCTATGACGCATTAACCATCACTTCTTATATTCAACTTTTTGCATTCTATTTATCCGTATTATCAAGCATTATCTAAGTCTGTATTATTTTATTATAATATTGTTTTATTCAAGCTGATCTTGAGTGAGCTTCTCAGAATACTCTTGAGTTTGAGTCCGAATCTTAGAAAATATTATAAGTATAAAATTTGTTTAACTTTCCCAATGGGGTAGGATTTGTTTCCTTCACTTTTGATTTGATTTACATTTAGTGGTATATTAATGGTCTGGTGTTTGGTTGTTAGGCTTTGCCTATTATTATATGGTCTTAACAACTAGTAACTATTATAATAGCTCTAAAATTGATTTAAACAATTATTTGATTACTCTTTGAACCTTTTTAAGCTGAGTCATTACATATTTATCTATTGAGTCAAGGGTCCTGGATTCGATTTTTGTAATGGCCGAAAAATTTATCACTGCTGAAATGTGGGTTTACCTTTTCACAGTGATGAATTAACATCCGGGGACTGTATGTTGTGTCTGTCCTTGCTTAAGTTTGATTATAAGGCCCATCAAGCTACGACAGGCCTAACAGGCCAGTATTTAAAAATATATGGCTTGAATAAAAAACTGACCCAGGCCACAGGCTGGAAACAGTAATGGCTGTAAAGTAGGACTTGAGTATTGAATCCTCAAATATCCTTATTTCTAAGATACAAAATCTTCGTTGGGAACAACTATAGAACCCTCCTCGGTGGCGTAGTTGGCTAACGCGCTTGTCGTGTTGAGCTCGACTGCTGAGGATGGGGAGATCAAGGTTCGAATCTCGGTCAGGTGAACTAGGGGTGGTTTTTCCTAAATGGTTTCTTTCTCCACGCAAATGCGGGTTCACTTCCTCTAACTCAACCTTCCCAATTCCTAATCCATTAGAGTAATTAGTACTTAAAGCGTATAACCCGAACGGGTAGTAAGACGCGGTGCTAAATATTATTAATTATAACCACTATAGTGGTGTAAAATGCTAGCCTCAGGACCCGATGTTTGTGGGTTCAAACCCTGCCAGGGTCGACGAATTTTTCGTGATTGATAAAATTCCAGAGCACAACTTCCTTCAGAGGGGAAGTAAAGCTGTCAGTCCCATGTCGATTGTGGCATGTAAAAGAACCCTGAAAGATATGTGAAAATAACTCTCCCGGCAAAAATTGGTAGGACCTTTCGCTCTCTCACAGAAATTCTTGCGCTGATATAATCAATTAGTTCAGAAAGTGCACATTAAATACCTTAAATAAAAAATTAAAATAAATAAATATGAATTGTTTAGTTTTGAAAGATTTTCATATAATGGATTTTTTAAAGAAAATTTACTGAAGACATACTGGAATTTCAAAACTAAGTCCAGTAGACACCCTGGTAAAATGTGTGTGTACGTGTGTATATCGTGATGTAACTGTCCAAGCATAGTCCTATAAATCATTAACTTTGGCCAAAAAATTAGCAGTGTTTAAGGAAGTGGAAAAGGGACTTAAAAAGAAATCATAAATTGTAAAGTTCTTCAGAATTCCCCCTAACAATCTTTCAACATTTTTGAAAAACAAACAAAAAATGTTGATTTTGGTTGCAAACTTAACTGTGTTTCTTTTCAATTACTTTTAAGATACTTATTTAATCTGAATTTTTGGATAGTTCAAATTTTTTCCTGGGCCCTTCAAGTTCAAGTTATCCAGGTTCCACTGTAATTTATAACCAAGCTCTGTGTTTAGGTGACAAACTCTGATGGTGACTTGGTCCCTAGTCAGACCAGTCCGGTGTTCCTGAGGTCAGGATCAGTGGCCGACTCCCACTATGATATTATGTTTATTGGGGAGGTTCCCCCACTAGGATTGGCCACCTACAGGATCCATGCAGTGCATCCTGGGGACAAGCACACGTGAGTTTATAATGTACCTCTCAAAGAGTATTTAAAGATTCAAGAGGGCCTAAACATTAGTTACCTGTTTGGTCTGAGAGCAGTTTGGATAATTGAGAATGCCAGATGCATGGTACCCAGTTACTCCTACCATGATAGAGTATAGAGTCACCAAGCAATGATCATCTTAATTGGTCCACAACAAAGCCTGACTGACTTGGTGGTGACTTGGTCCAAAGCAAAAACCAACTAACTATGATGATTTGGTGCATCCAAAAGGTTTGAGTTCCTTCATCTGCTAAATATATGATAAGAATAAAAGTGACCTCCATCAGATACTTGTTCCAGTAATACCTGACTAATTGCCTCTTTTTTTTAGGGGAAGCAGCACCTTCGCTAGCCTCAAAATGTTAAACATGCTGGCAGACATTCCTAAGATCGAGGGTTTCCAAAATATTGAGGTGATCCCAGATGGAAAGGAGTTCTCCATATCAAGTGACCAGATATCGGCTGTATTCACTGCTCAGGGGCTGCTTAAGGCTGTCACCCTGAAGAGCAGTGGTACCACTTTTCCCCTGCACGTTGACTTGGCAAGGTATCACAACATTAGCTATTTCAGATTCCTGCACATATTTTTAATTTCATTGTTGCGCTTTGGGTTATCTACAGCTTATACTAATTGGGGTGAATGGAAAGGACTCCTACCATTAATTATTTATCCAGCTGGGCATCTACTACACTGCACTGCAACCTCAGTCACAAAGAGCAAGTGACACTACATTATATTAGGAGAAACCCCCTCCATATGATATAATCTTCATGTGAGAGTGGGATGAATCTATGTAGTGGGTATTTACCACGAAGGGGGGTACTCTGCACGGATCACAATAATGTATTTGGATAAATCCATGTGAAATCAACCAATGGTCTGGACCTTTACATCTCAGAACAAGATAATTTTTGGAACATTGGTACTATATATTAAAAGAATGAAAAATATGAAATTTCAGTTTTTTTTGACATTCCGTTTTTAAGTTAATGGCTTTCAAAGTTTTGGAATTCTCGTGATTTTGGTCACATTTTAAAATTTTCAAATGGCTTTATCTCAAAACTATAAGACTTAGAGAGGTGGATTTGTAACATTATCTTAAGGATTTTACAAGCTTTAATATGATATGAATCTTGACCATATTTAACAATTTATTTTTATTTTTTCTAAAAAATTTAAAAAAAAATGTTTTTGTTAAATCTTAAAATCGAAATTTTTATTTTATTTCTAAAAATATATTTTATTTATACTCCTTTTGGGAGAACATGTACCAAATTTGAAGATGGGATGATAATGGGATCACGTTGTAATAAATAGTTAAATATAGGAGTACCACAGCAAATTCATCCAGAATGAGATGTATTGCGTCAATACCCTGAGTATTTATGAACACCTGCAGTACCATAAACAAATTAAATTGGAAAATGGTTTCTACTCATTTAAGTTATTGCTCTTTTAAGTTAACCCTAAAAAGTTTCAAAAAATCCAAAATTTATTTCTAGTAGGGCTCATTAAAAAAAATTAAAACTTTGAAAAATCTTATTCTGAGATTTAGCTTAGAACAAAATTTATTAATGATATTACATAAGCTACTGTAAAAGAAATTACTGCTCTTCAACAATGAATCTTAAAATTCATTTCAAATTAAGACACTGATTCATGATAAGACAAGCCCTAGGGAGAGTGAGTTATACACACATGCAGCAAACACTTCTATTGTTTACAAGTTCCATCAGTTTTACTGTGACTACCAGACATACAACATCCATGTACTTTATTTGCTCGGTTTCTCACTATTATTTCTTATTGAAGTGACTTATTTCAGTGGCTTTTCTTATTTTAGTTTATGGACATGTAATTAAGACCTAGGTTAAAATAATCTTTTTTGGGGTTCTATTTTAATCAGTGTTAATTGCATTATCAGTCCTATTAGTACGGTTTCCTGTTGTTTATTTGTGAAAGGAAGATGGAAAATATTGGGCGTTTTGTTGCAACCCATTTAAGAAAAAATCTTAGAAATGTGACTAGTTGGGCAATATACTTAAATTACAATATGAAAAAAGACATGCAAATTTGTTCAGGTTGTAGAGACCAAATATCAAAAGAAAGGCAGCCAGAGCGGTTGACTAATGAAAAGATAGAACAATCAAAAAATAATGAAACTGGAATTGTAAAACCTGGTACTAGTAGGTCTGAAGATCCTGAATTTATGAATGTTTATGAAGGTTTCCAACTTCTAAATGCTTCTCTAACTTCAATAGGTGAGTCGCCAGTGGTAAAAAAAATGCAACAGTTAAAAAAAGTATCGCCCTGAAAAGGTTAACAGAATAAAACGCAAACTAAGTGAAACATATATCCACGGGGAAAATATTTCAAGCCAAAAAGAGTGTGACTGTGATTACACCCAAAAAGAAATCATTGATCAATTTAAAGACAAAATCAAAATAGCTAATAAAAGTGAAAGATTTTTAATTTTAACATCATTACCCAAAAGTTGGTCTTGTGCAAGAATTGAACAGGAAATTCGGTGTTGGTAATTACATAGCAAGAAAGGCAAAGAGGTTGACAGAAGAAAAAAGAATACTTGCTACCCCAGATGCTAAGCTGGGTAAGTCACTGACAGAAGAAAGTACTACTCTAGTTAAAGAGTTTTATTGTAGTGATTATACCAACAGACAAATGCCTGAGAAAAAAGATTACGTTTCAATGGGAAAAAATATTGATGGCAAGCCCCTGCATGTTCAAAAGAGATTAATTTTAGGAAATTTGCAAGAAACTTTCAGTCTTTTACAAATCTACTTATCCTAGAGTAAAAATTGGATTTTCAAAATTTGCTGAAATGAGACAAAAAAATTGCATCATAGCTGGAGCAATTGGCACTCATTCTGTTTGTGTTTGCACTACTCATCAAAATACAAAATTGATGATGGCTGGAGCAAACTTACAAAAAAATCACTGCCAGGTTCAGACCAGCCGCTTAAGACATACAAACATTGTATTTCTAAAATAATGTGCAACCCACCTACCAAATTATGTCTTATGAATGATGTGATTTCGGTCCGAACATAAGTACTTTTAAAATTTCTTTGCTCACAGCCTTAGAAGAAGAAATGGTAGAAAATGTTACCTACAAACAATGGATTACCGTTGATCGCTCTACTTATGAGATCATAAGTAAAACAACAGAGGACTTTGTCCAGGACTTCTGCAATCAATTAGTAAAGCTAAAAAGGCATGACTTTGTTGCCAAATAGTAGTCATCATATTTTTCAGAGAAGAAATCTTTATTGTTAGAAAATGAAGTTGTAGTTCAGTGTGATTTTGCTGAGAACTATTCAATTTGTGCTTCAAGATGAAGCTCAAGGGTTTCACTGGAATAGCTCCATGGCTAGGGTGCATTCATGTTTTGTATATTTCAAGACCAAAGATGAAACCAATGATCAGGAAGTCCTAAGGTACAAAAGTGTTGTGTTTATATCTGACTGTTTAACGCAAACACAGTTCTGGTACATGCTTTTCAAAAAAAGCTCATTTTGTATATAAAGGATGAAATTCTACCAAATTTGTCAAAAGTATATTAAATTCAGCGATGGTTCCGCTGCTCAATACAGGAACCGTAAGAACTTTTCAAATGTATGCTCTCATGAGGAAGATTTCAATGGCATACAAGCAGAATGGCACTTCTATGCAACATCACATGGCAAGGGAGTGTGTAATGATGTTGCTGGTACAGTGAAAAGGCTTGCAGCTAAAGCCAGCCTACAGAAGCCAGTAGACAATCAAATCTTGACGCCTTACCAATTGTTTGAATAGGGGAAAGAGAATATCTCCTCATTGAATTTTTTTTATGTACCAAACCAGGAGTATTTAAAAGAAGAAAAAAACTTGGAAGAAAGATTCAATGATTCCATTGCTATCACTGGAAGAAAGATTCAATGATGCCATTGCTATCACTGGTACACAAAAGTACCATGTGTTCATACCCCAAAGCAAATATAAGGCTAAGACTAAATTTATTTCTGACAGTGAAAGCTATGATGTCCATAAGATTCAGGTAGGAGCCGACACTGAAGATGTGCCTTTTGATCAAATAGCAGGTTTTGTAACTTGTGCATATGATAACAATTGGTGGTTGGCATGTGTTATCTCAAAAAATGATACAGAGCAAGAAGTGGACGTATCATTTCTCCATCCTCGCAGACCATCTCCTTCATTCACTTACCCAAGAAGAGCGGATATATTATCTGTTCCTAAGAACTTTATTATTTGTAAGGTGAATCCATCAACTGCCACTGGGAGAACTTACAAACTGACTGTAGAAGAAATGACAAAGGCATCTGATATTTTGTTAAACAAGCAAGAACTTCTCTATTAATAGCCTCCAGCCTTCATGTATGTAGAACATTTTATAATATTTTAGTATAGATCTAATATCTTACTTTGCAATTGAACTTTAAGTATTTTGATTTTTGTAAATATTGTTTTGAAACTAAACTTAAAACAAAAACTGCATATTGAGCTTATTAACTACAAACCTCTATGTTAGTATGTTTTTTTGCACTTTTGGCATAGCATACCTCATTCTGGGTGAATTTGCCACGTACCGCTGTATGCAACTATTTATTACAACATGATCCCATTGTCATCCCATCTTCAAATTTGGTATATATGCTCCCAAAAGGTGTATAAAAAGAATATATTTTTTACAAAAAAAAATTTAAAAAATTAAATTTGAGATTAAAAACATTATATATGTATATTTTTAATTTAAAAAAACACCCTTAAATATGGCCAAGCTGCACGTCATATTAAAGCTTGTAAAATCCTGAAGAAAATGGTACAAATTACACCTCTCTAAGCCTTATAATTTTTGAGATAGAACCATTTGAAGATTTTAAAATGCGGCCCAAATCATGCGAATTCCACAACTTTGAAAGCCAATAACTCAAAAAAGGAATGTTAAAAAAAATTGAAATTTCATATTTTTCGTCCTTTCAGTAGATAGAACCAATTTTCCAAAAATCAACAAAATTTGAAACATCACGTTCCAGAATTATTTTTTAATTGGTTGATTTCACATGGATTTACCCATTTACCCTGCTTTGCCCAGCCATCACTTTGAGGAGGGACCCACCCCAACACTTGAGTCTCCTCTATATAGTGATTGATAGTGAGGAGAGTAAATTGTAAATGTAACAGTACACAATTATTTCATTTTGCAAAGTAGGAGGCTTTTGAAGTTCCCAGGTCAGTATTTCTGTCAGCCAATGGTGCACATGTCTGTTTGTCCCATCAACAACGTATATTGTTGACTTAAACACTTCCAAATAAAAAATTATTTAGTATTAGTGGCAAAATTATTGGCCTAATTACTGTGGAACATAAATTTCCCAAGAATAACTTATAGAATTATTAGCACACTTTGTACTAAAATATATACTTGTCCAGCTTGGATCACTAGCACAGCATGTTCTAGAATATATACATGTCCAGCTTGGAGCACTATTGAAGCCGGTTCTAGAAGACATACTTGTCCAGTCGTATCACAAGGACAGTGTCTTTTAGAAGTTATACTTGTCAATCAATGATCACTAGTGCAACCTGTTCCATAAGATTGTCCAGTGGGCTCAATAATCTAGTGTATTCTAGAAGTGTAAATTACTAGCACTGCGTCTTCTAATGGATATAATTGTATTTTCCTGTCATTTCATGACTCAGTTCTAATCCCTATGATTTGACTTTACATTGACCACAATAGACCCACATGTAATTTCCATCATAATACTCACTAGAGAACATTTTAAATATTTATAAATAAGATATTCATATTTTCAATTGGACTGGATGTCTTACACAACTCGGATATTTTACTGTGATTCCCAAAGCTTTTTCCCACATGTCATATAATCACATGTTGTGATATAACATTTGTATTACATCTAACATCTAATTAAAGCTAGGCCGATCATGCTGATGCCAATTATTACTTTCAGATTAAGCTGATGCTGATTATTTGGTTTATTTAATTTTAGATATTACAAAATATTTTTTTTTTTTATCATTGTGTCTTACTACTCGTTGGGCTGTATGCCTGATAATATGTACTAGTAATACTAAACAATCATCTTTTCATGTGGGCCATTTTTATTTTTTTGAGAATAGTAGGGTCATATTTACAAGTTTAATTGAAAACTATAGTTAATTTAAATATAATTCCCATCACCATTGGTCCTAGCCCATTTTAAAGATATTTTCGGTCAATTTGACTTCACTTTCTTCATAGCTAAGTTTGTGTTAGTTATATATTGGAATTTTATTTTGAATTTAATTTTAGACTAAAAACAGAAAAACATAATTTATTCATTACATTTTTAAAAATTTAAATAAGAATAATTAATTTTAAAATAGTTTTAAAAGTATCAATACTGATGAATAAGTTTAAGTATTGAAATAAAGATAAGTTCTGAATCCATTATGTAGTTTTTAAACCTCCAGTACTTTAGTTTTAACTTCCCTTGAATTTTTTTCTAGTTTTAGCTTTCCTTGACTATTCCCTAGTTTTGGTCTCCTTTGACTCTTCCTCAGTTTTGTTATCCCTTCCTCAGTTTTGGCTTCCCTTGAAGCTTCCCCAGTTGTAGCTTTCCTTGAATCTTGTTTATAGTTGGGTCAAATCCACTATTTTACAAGTCTAAATCTCTATTCCAAATTTTCAAAAAAATTATGAACATGAGAGGAAATATAAATAGGTATATAAGAATAATAGAAAATGCAAATAGTAACTAATTGTTAACAGTTCACCTTGTAGATTACCTGTCAAGGATTATTCATCCCTATCCACAACAGCTGCATTACAGCTTCTCTCCCACTCATTGACCTTTATATTCTCAACTTAACTACCATACTCTTTTCCCATTTTCTTGTTATTGATGAAAGAAGTATCGGTTTACTTACACTGGATATCATCTCTGAAGAAACTGCATGGCCAATATGGTGAAACAGCTCTGCCATTCTCTTGTTTTTGTGGGATAAATCATCCCTTAAGTTTAAGACAAATTTTGCTACGCTAGTTCGTCAAGGTTGCCAGTAGTCCCTTCTTACCCCAGACCCCCATCTTCCAACATAACTGAAAGCGAGGAAATCTGACACCAGTTAACCGAGAGAGAGAGAGAGAGAGAGAGAGAGCAAAGAGAAAGCTTTTCTCCATATGACCGGCAGTTCCCTCAGCTATGATATTGGGTGTGATCACTAGAAGCCACCCTCCATCCAACTCCAAGCAACAAAACAAAGGACAAGGCTGTCTGCCAAGAGTTTAACAATAATTAGTAACTAGTATCTGGCATGTTAACAAAAGCTCTGTTTTACTAATCATTGAACAAAATGATGATCATCAGCATAGGTATATTGATTGTGCCATAGTCAGCCAATGATCAGATTTATAATCAGGCACTAGCTCAGCCCTACATTTAATCACCAAGTCACTGTAGGCATCAACCAAAGGTAATCTTATTGGGTTTGGTGAAGGGATATAAACTCTTCACATGGGTGCAGCAAACTGTATGATGTGGTATGCAGGTACTCAGCGCGCCCAGGAAAGGAGCGTAGCGGGGCGTACCTGTTCCTTCCTGATGGTCAGGCAGTGATGCTGACTTTGGACCGGCCCCTGGTGATGGTGGTAGAAGGGCCCCTTTTGTCCCAGGTCAGGGTGCTCTTGCCAGAATTGCAACACTGCATCACCCTCTACAACACTCCAGGTGAGTTGTAACTACACCACTTGGAATAAGAATGGAAAATTTACAGTAACTTCTCATCCTGTGTGTTGTTACAGGTGTGGACTCCTTGGGACTGGAAGTGAACAACATTGTTGATATTACCGACCACAACAACTATGAATTCATTATGAGGATATCAACCAATATCCAGAACAATGAAGACTTCTTTACAGACCTCAACAACATGCAGGTAGGTTGGTCATGACATCTTGAAACCTGGTAACATTTTTAAAAACTTCAACCACATTTAGGTGGGTGGGTATTGATACATAGGAACTTGCTTAAAAACCTCAACATTCACATAGATTGTTCATGACATCTTGAAACATGGTAACTTCTTTAAAAACCTCAACAACATTCTGGTAGGTTGGTCATGACATCTTGAAACACGGTAACTTCTTTAAAAACCTCAACAAAATGCCGGTAGGTTGGTCATGACATCTTGAAACATGGTGTGATGTTATTTTTGCTAAAAGAATTACTTAAAATATAAATGTAAGAGTCAAATATATAATAACGTTGACAACTTTAGTGTCTGTCTTTTATTTCAATCACAACTCCTAAAGTTTCGAATATTAATTATTTATTTATAATTAAAATATATATATATATATTATAGACATTCTAGTTACCTTTATTTCACAATATTAAATTTTCTTTCTTTATTTTGATTCATAAGCTGCTAACCTGCCATGCTTGTTTGTTTGTTTTGGTAGGTAATTTTAACGCAATATGCTTTAGAGAGTGGCTTATTTCGGAACTGTTATGATCTTGGTTTATTTTATGTTCTTGAACGCTTACAACATCTGGCTCTCATTTGAAGAACTGATTGCCCCTAGCGAAAGAGATTATTATTCTTGTTTAGATTTTGGTGTGAAATTTAAATTAATTTTAAAGATGATTTATGTTTATTTGTCAAATTATAATATTAAGTTATTATTATAATAATACTTTTACTGCCTAAAGAATTAAGATTTTTTTTTTGTTTTGTAATAAATCTCGGCAACTAGTTTTCTACTAGGCTGGAGATTATTTATTTAATAATAAAAATAACATGTTCGCGGATTGTTGAGGTTTTTGTTTTGTTGACGCTAAAATTGTTTTGGAAAGTGTAAGGAAAGACCCTATCTGGGGATCCTTTAATGATATTTTGTTATGGCTAATTGTAACTTTCATTGGCCATAACTTCACTAAAAGTAAGGATTAACCTTTGAGGAAGGTCAAGTGCAAGTATATAGGGAAGATTTTGTTGAAATTTAAGGCCTGGAATTTAATTGTTACCGGAGCCTTAGGTCAACATTCTCAATAGATCGGACATTTTTGGGTGAGATCAAATTAATCTATAATCGTCCTGTTCAGTGTTACAATTATTATTGAATATAATACCTAAAAATATTAAAGAAGGGAAAATATCTTATTTTTCCAGAATTATTATTCGGTGATTTTTATTACCTATTGATGATATGATGAAAATGTTAAATATGATAAGTTCCTTTTGAGACACTTTTCTTTCATCGTAATTTAGAACATCCCTCTAGCCTTGCAAGTTTAGAAGTGTTGAACATTTATTTAAAGAAGAGGGAATACCGGAGAACAGTTATAAATAACTTCAATTTCCAAATAATAAGTATTATTATTTTTTTCAACATTTCAACAATTTTTTTATTTTTTTCACTAAAGAATCATCAGCTTGGAGGAGTTTAAATTACCTTTTTGAAGAACGCATTACTTTAACATTCTATACAAATATTCCAAACCTGCTGTTACTTCTTCCAAAAGGACTATTTCTGTATCTTAATAACTATTATTTTGTCATCACAAATCAAATAAGAATTTTACATTTTTGAGTATTGCCTAACAATACTTTTATTAATTTTATAACATTGGAGGCATGCCTTATTAAGTAGGGTTAATTCAAAGGTTTTATTTTTTTGGTCTTCAACAATAATTACAAACACACTATACATTTCACTGTGTAATTTATGCATTTATAATATTAATGTACATTGTATTTTGAACATTCCATTTATAGATAGTTTCAGTAGGTTGGAAGTCCATGGCAAGAATAATAATCTACTCCAGGAAGTCCTTAGTTGTAAGTGTCCAACTTGAATTAAAACTTTAGGTAAAGTCCAGGGGTCTTGAGAGAAAGAATTTTGTTCTCACCGCTGAGCAGTTTATGGGGATAAATTTATTTAATAATAAAAATCTACCTACCTCACAAAATAAAAGGGGTTGGTATTTGGCTCCCAACATTTTATATATTCATATATATTTTTTTCATCACAACAGTAACTTCTTTAAAATCTCAACAACATTCTGGTAGGTTGGTCATAACATCTTGAAACATGGGAACTTCTTTAACAACCTCAACAACATTAATGTAGGTTGGTCATAACATCTTGAAACATGGGAACTTCTTTAACAACCTCAACAACATTAATGTAGGTTGGTCATAACATCTTGAAACATGGGAACTTCCTTAAAAACCTCAACAACATTCAGGTAGGTTGGTCATGAAGACACCCACCAACATCCACTAATTCTTACAGATGACCTGTCAACATATACTGCTGTTACAGTTAGCTTGACAACATATCAAACTGTTGTTACACTTGACCAGTCAACATGTCATACTGTTGTTAAAGATGACCTGTCAACATGTCACACTGTTGTTATAGTTGACCTTTCAACATGTCATACTGTTGTTACAGTTGACCTGTCAACATGCCATACTACTGTTAAATGTGACCTATCAACATGCCATACTGATGTTACAGTTGACCTGTCAACATATCATACTGTTGTTACAGTTAGCTTGACAACATATCAAACTGTTGTTACACTTGACCAGTCAACATGTCATACTGTTGTTACAGTAGACCTTTCAACATGTCATACTGTTGTTACAGTTGACCTTTCAACATGTCATACTATTGTTACAGTTGACCTGTCAACATGCCATACTACTGTTAAATATGACCTGTCAACATGCTATACTGTTAAAGACTACCTGTCAACATACAACATACTGTTGTTAAAGATTACCTGTCAACATGCCATACTGTTGTTAAAGATGATCTGTCAGCATGCTGTATTGGTGTTGCAGATGATTCGTCGCAAGCACTTTACTAAGCTGCCTTTGCAGGCCAATTACTACCCATTACCAGGTGCTGTGTTCATAGAGGATGACGAAACGCGCCTAACTGTCCTCACTGCTCAGCCGCTTGGTGTGGCTGCTCTCAAGCCAGGCCAAGTTGAGGTAGGTCCAGGTCTTGAAAGATGCGTGCCTGCAGATACAAACTTACTTATGTTTTTCACATTGAAATAATGACCACTGACTTACCGAACATACAAATTGTATTGATGATAAATCAAACATAGAGACTATTACAATAAGTCATTAGGTGCTCAGTGCTAAGCACATACAAACTTTATACGGGAATATTTTATGTGACCTCCACAGTCACCTGATGACATACCAACATAACAAAACAATATATTACTATTCCACCTAACCTAGGGGATGAAAATGAACCAAACACCTGATTTGAAGATGCTCAGGATCATGATTGTGTACTTTACCCGCATTGATTGTTTCAGATAATGCAAGACCGCCGGTTAAACCAGGATGATGGTCGTGGTTTGGGGCAGGGGGTCCTTGACAACAGGCCCACCCCCACCAGCTTCAGAATCATCCTTGAGAGTAAGACCTCAAAATGCCAGGTGTGTTAACTAACCAAGCAAGTCAACTCTTCAACTGATAAAATAGTTATATACCCCTATTCCTAGTCAGGTATTCAATTGAGAAAATAGTTCTATAACCCTATTCCTAGTCAGGTATTCAATTGAGAAAGTAGTTCTAAAGGCCTACACCTAGCCAGATGTTGCACCAAAAAAATATAGAATCAAACAACTTGACTAACAAGCCAAAACCAACTAGATACGAGAGCCTGAGTGCGCTTTGGTGACATCGTGAACTACTACTCGACACAGAAAACATTGCATCTCGTGTTCAAGTGTTGCAATCACTCTAGAGTAAGAAAGGCAAAGGGGTGAGAGGATATACCCATATCGCTCTAGTACAGTCAGTACCAAATGGCAAATGGGACATAAGGGGGTGGTACTTGGCTAAAATGAGACTTCTCCTACTGAAGTTAAATATATAAGTAGTTCTAACTCAGCTTAACCCTTTTGTACTCAGCGTATTTTCACTAGACTAAGCCAAAACACTCAGGCAAATTCTCACATATTTACCTTTAAACCTTTTAAATTTTCTCATAAAAAATGTTTTTAGTTTATACATAGGAAAAAAATCACACTTATACTATACACATTGTAGATTTATAAAAAAAATATTACATAAATTATTAGACTACCATTATTTTGTAAAAAAATTCAAAATTTTTAAAATCTTAAAAATTAAATTAAAAGTTTTAATTCAGAGCAAAAAATTAATATTCATTTCTTCTCTTCCTTATTTATCAGTCATCCTGCAAGAAAGAGAATTTATTTCTGTAAAATTTGATACTAGTTTGGTGTTTGTAGCTTATTTTGATTCTGAACTACATAAAATTTTGTAAAATGATGTAAAGGGGAGAGGAAGAGATTGCTCGGGTGACAATCTCCCTGTAGTCTTCATCATCCATACCATTCTCATCACTGTCAGACAGGTTATGAACAGCTGGATTCCTAAGATCTGGCACATTATCATCATCACTAGTGATGACCGATTCATTTAGCCTAGAACTTGGACCGGCCATTGCCTAGCTAGAATATTTCAACTAAACAACACTTATAAATAATAAACTTTGAATAAAACAACGAAAATATAATAAATAATATATAAAAATAAAACAGGTAAGAAAAATAATGGAAGCAAATATATTTATATAAATAAGGAATAAGGAAAAACCCACGAACTAGAAACGTATTCACATCACGATGTAAACAATGAGTATTACATATTTCAACTGTTCAAAATAAATAGTTTTTCCAAGACCAATGGTGCTATCTGTTGGAAAAAGTATGAAATAAACTTAAATATTAAGAATACTGTGTGTGGTGCCACCTAGTTATTAAAAATAAACTTACACGGCCAGATTTAGCTGGAGCCGATATATCGGCCGCGAGAGTGTTTTAGCAGTACCATGGCGCGCCGAAGCTGAGTGTTTAAGGGTTAAAGACTAAATTAACTTCTCGACACCTGATATTTGTCTGTAAGTGTTGTTACTGTAGATACTTTATGTACTACTGTTGTCACTGTCACTTTCATCTCCAAAATAAATCAACATTTGTTCTATTTCTTCTTCTATCAGACCATTATTTTTCCACTAATATACTTCTTCTGTTAAATGTTTCATTTACAAAGTGCTTTGAGCAAGATTTTGTGCCGTGACTCGTGATTTCATCATGTCCCCAATCAATTATATAGCGTTAAGGTTACAATGGTATGGATGTAACCTAATAACACTGTGCCCATGTTCGAATAAATTATTTATGTAAAATTTGGGAAACTTACATCAGCAGTAGACTAGCTCCAAGAGTTTACTTTTCGTCATCTGTTCCTCATATGCAATACTGTTTTGTGTCCAAGCAAAGCTTCATTTCAGCCTTTAGTGATCCCATCGTTGGTGGCTTATTAATTTTAACAGTATGATACAGTGCATTGTCCATCACAATTAGGCTATTTTGAGAAAGGTTGGGAATAAGTTTTTCTTTCACCCACTTAGAATTTTTTTTGAAATTCATCGCATTGTGATAGTTACCACTTTTTGTTTTTGATTTGAAAATAAGAAATGCATTTGATATAAATCCCTGCTCTGAACCGGCATGGATAATAATCCACCTATGTCCTGCACCATCATTTTTCAATACTCCTGTTGTTTCTGGGTCTTGCCAACATTTACTCACAATGTACGAGGAATGAATTCAGGTTTCATCAAAATATAGACCTACCACAGGATGTTTTTGGTCTCCTAATTTATCATTTTCCCTCATTCTTCTTAAATATTTAGCCTTCCATACAATCAATGTTCTTGATGTTTCTTTGCTCCCAGTGAAATTGATTTATTCTTTTACTACTGCTAATAATTAATTAAAGTTGGTACTTCCTTTTTAACAATGTAGAACCTCTGCATAAGTCGTTGAATGACACACAAGTCAAAATCATCAACAACACTTTTTCTACTGCTGGATTTGTACTTTTATCCTGGAGTTGAAAGTTTTGTTTGTGTCCCACTTACCATACTTTCCTTTAGAATTTTAGAAATAGTACACTCTGATTTTCCTGTAGCTTCTGTTGCACGTTTTATTACTTTTTCAACAAGGTGCTTATAATGTCCCAATATTATTTTGTTCTCCAAAAAATCCATTACATTTACAATAATTCTGCGTCCTTCATTGTGAATAATTGGTTTACTACACTTATTTGAAGCCACTTTAAAAACACTTTACATACCTTGTATTTAAAGTTGCTTGGATAACCGTAGTGTTTGTCAAAAGAGGTAAAAATTAAGTTAAAAAAATTACACACAACTACTGAAAGTCCTAAATTATCAAACTTATACCCCCCCCATGCTCCTCGGTAAGCTGACCGAAGTGTACACACCAGAACCTTAAGATAACGACTGATGATATGTATCATTGGTCTCCCCCTTCATTCTTCAAGTAGTTGACATTATTTCCACATGCAATGTTTACTGTATCGATTAGTATGGTTACACTCAGTCGGCAGCCTGATTGCACATTCAAACTATCCACCACCACTAAACATTGTAGTTGTTTGTAATATATTGTATGTCTACTATCAACATCATCTACATTGATGTGTACATTATCTAAATAATGTAGGCATTTATACCTATCTCAGAGAGATTGTTTGTTTTATTATTATTTAACCATTGTGTCACCTCATTGTTAAACCTTTTACATTTCCTATAGGTTATTCTACCATTTTTGTTTCTTTGATAACTTTCTTACCCATTTCTAACCTCCTTCTTTTTATGTGGTGTTGTCCATAAAAAAATTAAAATTATTTAGCCACTGGGCCGCCTCATTGTTAAATAAAATGATTGTTTGGATATTGATAGTAAATTTAACTGCATACAAAACATATGACATAAAATTGATAGCAAGTTAGTGAAAAACAATGAATTGAGGTTTATAACATTTATTAGTTTAGAAAAATTATTTAAAATCCATCATTCGCTAACAATATAATAGGAATGAAAAGACGATTATAGGGCATGGCCTACACACCAGAAAATTGAAGGCCTCAACGTTCACAATTAAAAGACAACAAAACACAATTATCAAACTTTTGGGGTACATCAATCCCCTTCTTCAGCAGAAGAGAGTAAAATAACTGGACCATGGCAGCGTGGCAAAAGGTAGATAGATCATGGCGACTTAAATACTACTGTTACCTGTTCAAACTCATGTTTTTGACTCTTGGTAAACCGCGTACAGACAGTGCAAGGCGGTGCACTTCGCGCGGCTCACGCCATACACCTTGACTAGGGCTCTGAATGATGACTATGTGTTTAGGATATCCTTGGGCTGTGAAAGCCTTGAAGAGTTGTTGACATTGATTGCTAAGGTCTTCTTCCTCAAAACAGATGTGTTTGGCTCTGGTAGCTAGGCTATAAGGTAGAGAGTGTTTTAAATGAAGTTAATGGTTGCTTTGGAACCTGAGGTATTGTTGATGGTTGGTGGCTTTGGTGTTTGTTTTTCTCATGAAGGTTCAGTTCCAAATCCAAGAATATAGCTTGCAACTGGATGTGATGGATGGATCAGGAAAAAACACTAAAATGTGTATGTAAATAGTAATTATAAAACTTGCACCAAATGGCCATGTGTGATTTGCTCAACGCTGATAGAACACAAAGGTCCTGTAACCTGTTGAGTTTATTTACAATTTGCAATTTGATTAGTTCTGAAGTGAAGTTGCAAAAAATCTAATAATAAGCACAGTAAAAAATTGTCACATTCTGAATATTGCCATTTTGTTTTAATACCAAAACTTTTGTCTTAACTAGAATTTTAGAGCTAAAAATTGAGGTATCAAAAATCATGATATTAAGATTGATTCTTAATCCTTTTGAAAAATATTAAGAAGTAGAGTTTGACATATTTAAAATTAATCTATTTAATATTGCAAAAAAATACTCATTATCAAATAATCATAGCATATTATGTGGATTTAAGGATGTGGGGAAATTTAATAACCTAGTTATTTAATAGTAGGAAAAATTTGTAATTTCAGTATTTACTGTTCTAAGTTCAAATAATTCAGAAGTTGTTATTAAAACTTGAATATTTTTACTCTCCACACTGACTAAATAATCGTCTATCATATTTTTTAGATTTAAAAATGACATCTGGACACAGGACCTTTGGCTTAGTACGCCAATTCTCTTATCAGGAACCATCTCATGCCTGGGCTCATTCTTCATTTGTATTTTAATGCAGTTTCTGTGATGAACATGCGGAAATTGTTAGCTACATATGAGCGATCAACTAAGATCACGATCTATCAGATAATGCAGCCACCTTCAACTCAGGAGGACTTTATTCCTTCAATATTAGAATGACAATTTGTACAATCGCGCTTATCTTTATGAATTAAATAGCCAAGCTAGTATAGTTGTTAAGTATGTTCATAGCTGCATCTAAATATATGTATCTGAGGATTTTTGCCCATCTCAAACTCAGCCTTAAAATATGAGTAAAGAATTATCCTGGACACGAGATATGTTCAGTCTCTGAACTGTATATATTTAATATGGTAAAATAGCCTCTGTAGAATAGTTTGTTTAATCTAGTTCATTTTGATTTAGTTCCCTATTTTTATTGGTTTGTATGTGTTCATTGTTCCTTGTTATTTTGGTTCCCGCCGATTTTGAGTTACCGTCCTTTTTTTTGTGAGTGGAAAGGAGGGGGAAGGTAGGTCGTTGGTTGCTTTTTGAGTTCAGTTCAGTGTGGGACTCTGTTCGTTTTGGGTGTCTGCTATGACGTCCACTTCTTTTGCTTTGTAAATTCTTATTTATGTGTGATTTTGTGCTTCAGGCCCTAAAGGGGCCTCTTTGCTCCAAAACCCCTGCCAATCTTCGAGAATTGCCGAGGAATTAACAACCTTGTTCCCTATTCCTTCCTTTACTAACCCACAAGGTAAACCTCCATTTTCGCGGGACCTTATTTAGTAGAAGGTAAGCATTTGTCACATTGTTATATACAGTCCACCTTTTATTGGTTTGGTTGTTGTTTTTTGATGCTAATAGTTTGTTGACTGACAAGATAACTCCTGGATAGTTCAGTGATTTGAGCATTGTCGTAGCAAAGGTCTCTAGTTTGATTCCTGTGTCCAGGTGTCATTTTTCAATTCAGAGAATATATTTTTTAGAGGCAGCTATAACTGTACTTAACAACTATAATAGGTTGCTATTTAACACATTATTGTTTATATATATATATATATTAATTTACTTTGATAATATATTACTATACCAACATACCCAAGACATGAATGACCATAATATATTATTGATTGCTTATGTAACCTGTACTTGATGGCCTCTGGCCTAGTGAATGATTCCAAATTCTCTAGTCTCAGGTTTTAAGATCAAAAGAATATAATAACCAAACTGTAAAATATGTGACTAGCGAATATTGTCACCAGGGCACTGCGCGGGACCACCCTTCAGGGTTCTTGACTGCTGGAGCCCATGTATCATCTCAGTCCCTGCTTCATCCTCTCACGCGACTGCTGTTACTGGCTCAGGCTCATGATGGGCTGGAACCTGGATACTCCTTGGTGCAGGGGACCCCTGGGATTGACGTGCACCTTGTGAAGCTTCACAGCTTCCCCGCGCAATCTGAACAGGCCGCAGGGGCTATCTTCTACCGCCAGCACCTAGACCCATGTTATCCTGTCCCTGGACTACGGACCAGCACTGGGTTGGTGAGTACAGCTTACACAATTTTAATATATAGACAGGAAGTCCTTTGTGCAAGTAACTCAAGTGACTTTTGTTACAGCTGAACGTGAGCACTCTGTTCCCAATACATTTTGGTCCTGAAATGAGGGAGTCCTCTTTGTCTTTTCTGCATTATGGCCGTACGCTCAACAAGAGCGCTTTCCAACCACTCTGCCCCATGGAGATGGCAGCGTTTGTGTTTCCCAGATAACATTGAGGGGCCAGTCCTGTGAGCGCAGACTGACACATTGTCTTGTGTGTTGGGGACCTTATAGCCTAGACAGGAATTGTAACCCATGACATTGCCCCCAAAACATGATGGTCACAGTATATTGAGGTTCTAGAGCAATGTTTCTCAAAACTTTTCCCAAAAGTGGACCACTTGATAAGTTTTCCATACACAGGCAGACCACCCACATTAATATACTACTCAGCTGTCACCTTACTAAAGCCATATATCCTATTCAGTACGTGTTAATCAAGTTTTAAACAGGGTTGCTACATACCTGGTATAGCCGAGAAAACACAGGGAATTTTTTTTCTGAAAAAATATGGGAATTTCACAAAATCTACTAAAAATACTATGTATTTGTTAACACAGAACATTTAACTGAAAACTTAAAAGAGTAGGCATTTGGCTGGATGAAAAAGTGAAATAAACTAAGTACTTTGATTCAAACATGTTTAATTACCCCTTAAACAAGGGTTGTGAAGTGATATGAATTTTCCCATAATCTTAAATCATACTGTTTTAAACATAAGCTATATCATATTAGTTGGTTTGATAAAAAATTAAATTTTATTAATCTTTTCTTTAATACAAGCGGTCTTCAAAAATGGGAATTACTTCTGTAAAACACGGGGAATTTGGTAGTAAAAAAGTTGTGGCAGCCCTGAGAAAAATATGGTATATATCTATAATTTTATCGCATTTAACTCTTTCACATTTTGTTTTCCTGTGGTCCTGTCTATTGTCATAGTAAACCTATAAAGTTTGATGGACTAGAGCTGAGAAAGGTAGAGTGTAAAATATCTGGGAAATATTATTAAGGTGAAGGGTGGGAATAGAGCGTATCTAATAAGACAAGGGCAGCAGGTAGTGTGTGAGACACCTGCTATGGAGAATAGAAGTGAAGTGCCCTTGAAGTTTAAGGAAGTGCTTTATGGGGTGTACTTCTTACCCATAGTCATATATGCAGTAGAAACATGGACATTGATTGTGAGCAAGACAAGTAAAGTAGAGGCCATGGGAATGAAGTTTGTGAGGAGCATGTTAACTGTCATGAGGAGAAACAGGATTAGGAATTCTGGGCCAGAGTGGGGGTTTAGGGAGTACAGAGGATGCAAGGCTGAGAGGGTATGGGCATGTAGTCCAAGAAAGGGATGGGAGGAGCAGATAGCAGAAATTGTGCAAATGAGAGGAGAGGAAGCAAAAAAGAGGAAAAATTGTGAAAAGAAAGCTAAAGATAGAGGCATATTACTAAACTTACCTGGTCACAGGCTGGGAACAGTTGTTTATGATGGTTTTGTTTATGGGCAACCGTAAAAACATAAACAACTCTTAAACTTTATGTTTCCTTTTGGTCATAAAAGTACAACAACGGTGTGGCACTCTGACATTATGTTTAAAAGCGCTTTATGAACTGAGCTCAAGGAATGCTCATCGAGTGAGCGGATCTTGGAGCAGTCAGTAATATGATTGTGCTGATGTGTAGCGGTCAGCTGCACAGAACAGCAGTCTGTAGTAGAGTTTTTTTTTATGTGAATGAGTTACAGGTACATAAATAAAATATAGTTTGGTGCGGTTTTAGTTACAATATATTTGTATATCTTCCAATAGTGCAAGATAGCGTATAAAAACGTGGCACACGTTTAATAAGTTGTATAGTAGCGCCTAACTCAGAAAAGAGTTTTATTGTGTTTGTCAGTTGGCCTCACTGTGTACGATACTTTTAGTGTTTGTTCTAACATGGATTTTAGTTTATAGCCTTCATTGTATGATTGATTCTGTCTTGAAATTGTTGACCATGGCTCAAAGTTAATTTTATATGTGATAATAAAACAGCACATCATCAAAAGTGAACACTCCTTTTGGATGTACACTGCATAACATCTGCCCTATGTATTAATATTCACAATTATGACCCAAGTGTACACCACAGTTAATGTGTAATAAATTCGAGCTATTATTTGTAAATTAAAACATTAAACTAGTATAACTAAATTATTACAACTTTAATAGACCTACGTAGTAAATGGAAGAATTTGAGCTTCAACATGAGGTAAAAGAACAGCCTTATATTTATCACAATTTTTCTTCTATCCTTATTGAGCCATGGAGAAAATAGAGTAGGGGTCGTCGTACATTTTAGGCCATATTTTTTATTTATTCAGCCGAGGGAAATAAAGGGGGTCTTATAGTCGGGCCAATACAGTACTTAGCTCTTTTAAAATAAGAATGGCTCTTAAGCAACTTGAACTAGCTACATAATACAGTATTGGCCAGAATATTTTGCGATGTTTTTATCTTAAAAATGTCCTTCTGAAAACTCAGCTCATATTGTATGCTAACTTAACATTTTCCATTGGAAAAAGGGAACAGAGGTCTATTTCAGAGCATGCTTGAACTGTACTGGTAAGCAGGAATCATCGACTCAAAGTCAAAACAAAGAGGGAGGGAGGATATCCATCCTTCAATGTCACTGCACTTGTAATTCAGTAGGTCAGTCTTAATAGCAGAATCTCTAATGTGTTACTTGAATTTAATATTCTTTTGGTTCTGTCTTGGAAGTAGGCGTCATCTGAAGGGAGGTCCTACTCTCTCAGAATGGATGCCAAATTCCAGTTCACATCTTCCCAGAGAAGGAGAGATGGGGATGGAACATGGATGTTGGTAAATTGGCAAGTTTTGAATTCAAGAGGTTACACATTGAGGAGGGGGCGGGTGATTATATAGGAAGATAATGGTTCTCTGGGAGATTCTCTTTTAAAGAAGCTAAAGTAAAGGCTCACTTCTGATGATATGCTGCAAGGAGGCACTAAGAACTGATTTAATGTGGGGAGAGTAAGAAATTTCCTCTTATCATAAAATTGGGCATGCTGTGTGAGGAGGATCACTTAGCTATATTAAAATAATCTCTTATTTACATTGGGTTGACCCCATCATTATCGAATCGCTCGCCCATGGTTGGCTTGATTCAGGTACCTGTCTTGATGGATTGATAGTGGGCATAGTTGAGGACTACTGAGTGGTGTAAAAAGGTGTAATCTGGCTGAAAATGTAGGAGACTTGAATAATTAACATACTGATATTGATATTTCACTTCAAGGAAAATCTCTTTTCACTTTTTGAGGTATTTTGTTATATTTGAAAGATGATACAGAAAAGGTGGATAGAAACATACAAAAGGGGACGAACCCAATATGGCTTTTGTAAATGAAAACTGAACTGTGTTCTTATTTTCACTGGAAAGGTTATTAAAAAATTACCTATGGCAGATCTGCAAGTGAGTGATCGTGTTGAAAAGGCGGCTTCCTTTGTGTCTCATGTAAACAAGGGAATGAGAAGAAGCTATATAAAGCTAAAATTAAATTTGTAAACTTTTTACCTCAAGGTATAGTCGAAACTTTTTATTTTTCATGCAGAACAGCTTCAAAATTTTAGGGTCGTATTAAGTGTGAGGCAGTACTATATTCGGGCCAATTTGTTAAATGGATAATTGTGTGATTTTATCAGTCTCCACAATATTTGATGAGTATGATGAATATGTAATAAGAGATCACATTGGTTCTGCAGTTGATAACTTGCTTAATTATGTCGAAGCTTGCATCTGCCTCACTACTAATAACTGGATAAATTTGTTATATGATTGAGCTCACATCATCCTTTCAATTGTTAATTAGCAGCTAGATCATGAAATTGCTCACCATTGAGTTGTGTCTGACAGCAGGAACTCGTTTCTTAAGTTTGGGAGGTAGAGATTTGAGATTGAGCGCTAGAAGTGTCCTGGGTTCTATATTCTGTACATGAAAGTAGGCTATTGTTACAACTGTCACTAAAATGAACTGGTTTATATAAAGGTTAACACTATTTCATCATCACTGTTCGGTGGCACGAGTTCACACACAGAACGCGCAGTTCCTATACTAAGTTATCAGTATGATTCCTTTTAAAATGCCAACTTGTATTTTTTTTAGTGCTTTGATATGTTGGCAACAAACATAGGAGACACAATTGTCTGTTGAGAAAAAAAGACACTTTTTTTTACTGTATGTTTGTAAAGTGATCATATGGACAAGAACAGCTATATATTCTATTTATTTTGATGATCATGTTAATGATAACTAGTCATGTATTTTATATGCTTGGTGATTGACTAACAATGCAATCTCCAGTATTTAGAAACCAACAACTGGCTCAGTACTTATTTTAAATTTGGTATGATAACAAGGCATTGGAGGCCAAGAAAGAGATGGGAGGAAAAGATAAAAGTTGCCATTTGAAAAATTGCAGGAAAAAAGATTTTGTATTAACTTTTTAGTAGAAACGACCATTAAAAAGATCATTTTATTAAAACTATTTTCAAACTGCAAATTTATTGAGTTTAAATTAATTTTGATTTTAAATTCTAATTTCCTTAATGTTTTATATATAAATGTTAGTATAGATATATTACAATAACTCTGGCATTTTCTAGAGAGTTGAAAAACTACTTAAAAGTGAAAATAACCATATTTTCCCGAAAATAAGCCTCACTTTTTCCCCAAAAACATACTTAGTAAAATTCTAGTGCGACCTTTAATTACACCCTTAGATAATACATAGCAAATGTTGTATTTTTGAGGATTGCATATAGTTATATCGAAATGGTTTATAATCTCAACTGTTTACTGTTTCAAAAGCGTTACTCAAAATAGATGAACGAACCTTAACTCTAATAATAAATATATAAACTTTAAGCTAAAATGGCTGACAATGAAATGATCAAAAGTAAAAAATAGCCGAGCTACAAGTTGCAGCCTGTTAGTTACATGAATAAATACTTTCAATATTTTTTTTTTGTTATAAAATATAACTTAGATTTCAACTTCTTACATTTTTTATATATTATGACAACACAATGAACTCATTTGAAGAAAAGACATAACCTACTTACCTAACTTTTGAGATCAGAATAAAATTGCTGTATTAATAAATAACATGTAGATCATGATTAAAAAAGTATCTTTTGGTGAATTATTAAGGCTTAGTTATAACAAAAACTGCAAAATCTTAGTAATAAAACATGTAAAAAAATTTGAACACTACAAAGCATTTTCAGAAAAAAAAATTCCTCCTTTTCAAAGTGATCGTAATTTTAGGGTACGACCTATAATCAAAGGCGGCTTGTTTTCGGCTCAGTATGGTATGTCTTAATCTGCCCCACAGATGTGTCTTTTTGACAAGTGATATCAAGGTGAAAATTATATTATCAAAGAAAATGAATAAACAGTTTTTTCTGCATATTTCATTAAATGCCAGATTTAGCTTGAACTATCTGTTAATTTCTTAACAACTCAACTCTCGCTAGGAGTAGTTTATAGTGGGAGTGCTCTCCACGCTGCCAAAAGTGGAAGAATATTTATTATTTTAGCCATCACCATCATTATCATCTAACTATTCCAGCTTGCCAGGTAGGATGTTTGCGAACAAGCTATCGCCAACATTGTTTGTCCAGGGACAATCTCCTTCCATCACTCTTCTCCAGCTCTTTTTATTCTCTACGTCTTCCTTTATCTAGTTCACCCACCTCCTTCTGGGTCACTCAAGTGGTCTCCAGCCCCTACCTCTGTTCCCATGTATATATGTGGTGTTCTTGTGTTTTAAATTATTTTCACATGGCTTAACATCCGAGTCTTAATGACCTCAACTTTTCCATTAATTCCTTCGCTCCCAACTCCTCTTTCATTCCTGCTATTTATTTATTCTTTTAAACTATCTATATTTGATCCACTGAGGAGGATTTTCCAAGCAAAAACTTGAAAGCTCTTGGTTTGATGTTGACAAGTTTGTGGGAAAGGAACAACTGTATAAACTATGATTAGGTCAATATCATGTATCAATTAGTATTTACTCCTGACTGTAATATACCATTATTGATTGTTGAACCCTTCTTATCTATAGTTCAGTACATAAACGTATGAAGGTGGAAAAACAGAATATCAAGCTGAAAATTTGTGAACCGATATAACTGGCACCATTAAATAATAATCTGTTGAGTCCAAAAAAAATCCCCGCTGGGTTTAATCCACAATGGCAGAAAGTATGCCACCATATTGGATTTTTACTTTTTCGAATTTAGTGGCTGAACAAAACACAATAGAAAGATAAAATTTACATAGAAACATTAATTACATCATTAATGACACAAATAATGCATATTATGTGTTAATGATACATTTTTATCATACTGTACAGGCTGCTTACTATTGTATGATACCGAGAAGAAGACAAAAAATGTGTTAAGCTGTTTTTTATTATTTAAAGAGATGGGACCAAAAAATGTTTAAAGCAAAATTTGTGGAGGGCTAAAAATTATATAGAAGTCATTCTTAGTGCATTTGTATAGTTGGACATAATAACGAGAAATGGCTACAATAGTATGGAACATTACCAGGTGCATGAGGCAGCCTTACAAAACGCGGCTTGTTTCAGGTGCTCGGTTTGTTTGGAGCTCAGTGAACAAATACAAGTAAGGACACGTCACTTGGAATTAGATGTTGCAGTTTTATTTTTTGTGTATTACAAAAAGTTTTCAACTAGTTATTCGGATGTTGGAATTGTCGCACATGTTAATAAAGCTGTTTGTTTTTTTATGTTGAATATGTTACAATGGAATGTGACTTGTGTGTTATTTGCAAGAGTAAATTCAAAGAGGGTGACAAATCTATTGAGGTAAAAGCCGACCTAGAAAATATTAGGAGAATTAGTGTGCTACAAAGAGATGGAATTTATAATCTACTTGTAGGGAAAAAATTTGCGAAGCTGCATAAAAATTGTATAAAGGATTACACTCAAAGGGTGAAAAACACGTACCAAGATGAAAAGTTTGGCTAGTATCTTAGAAGAGTGGATTCAAAATTTAATTTCGAGACAAAGTTTTTGTTTCGTGAGAAACTCGCGGTTGTTAATAAGGAGCATCCCAATCGAAAACAAGTACTCAGAGGCATAGACTTTAGAGTTAAAGAAGAACATAAGAGTGTTTTGCATGAAACGAGCCGATGATTGGGGACAAATTGTTCTTTCAAGAATAAATGATGTAATAGACCTAGTTGCTGCAGAGGCACAATATCAACGTAATTGCTATCCTTTATTTTGTAGGCTTAGATCTATATACTCCCATGTACCAGAGGAGTGCAAACCAACACTAATGCACTAGATGCAGCTAAATCACAGGGATGTGCAAAATTTTGTGTGTACCTAGAAAGCCAGCATTACTTGGACACTCTATTAAAATAATTAAAAAAGATGTCACCATATAATAAGCGCTACACAGGAAAACGCCTGAAAAAAAACTAGAAGATGACTACAAAGATTCTGTTGTTTTTTGGTCCCTCATTTCTATGGTCTTGCTTCTCATATATTGAACGATAAGTGGTATAAGGACAGTCTCAAAAGCCAAAGGGATGAAATAAAGATAATGGTTGAGGCAGCTGCAATTATTATCAGAGAGGACATTTGCTCACGCTGGTACGATTGCGACACATACCAAAGCACCGATGTGATGGCTGAGAGAGGATGTGAAATGATACCATAAAATCTGCATAACTTACTTCATGAAGGGATGAGGCCAAAGAGAGGAAAATAATCTGCACCCAGAAAACGAATTGCAGTCACCAATTCGATCATAAGAGTTTCGTGTCTTTGTTACAGGTTGGTATTGGTTTTTTACTGCACAGGAAATATGTATCTCGTACATTAATTGATATATTCGCCAGTATTGTTGTCAGTGCAGGCTACAGGGAGATTATAACGTATGAGTTGTATGTTACCTCAGCAGGATGTCACCACCGATGCACCATCATTCATTGGTTATTAGTGCAGTTCTCAATTCTTATAACATTCTCCATTTATAATGATCTTTAATAAGGAATAACTTAACTATAAACTACATGCTACAACCTGATCGTTGCCAACTAGAATATGCTCAACCAGCCACTGATACAACCAAATTTGTTTTCTTCACTTCTGACACACTCCCCACACTCAATCTTTTATATGAAATATTTTTCAATCCCATCCCTTATATTAAAAGAAACAGCTTCGGAAAATATGTGTTTAGATTTCCAATAGATCTAGTGTAACATTAAACTGACTATACATTGATATAATCACACAAAATGCTCACACCTTCCTACGATAACTTTATCAACCATATAAAATGCATTTTTACCCAAACCGCATCTTTCTAGCTCCTTTTATATAGCCGCTAACATTGAAAAAGCAAAAATTCAAAATGCTGGTCTATTTCCCGCCATAGTGGAGTTAGCACAACTGGGATTTTGTGGGACTCAACAATTTTGTGTCCCATGATATAATTTTTACATGCACATCAATTTTCAGTTTGATATTCCATTTTTACCTCATCTTGTCTAATAATGAGTATTTGTACTGGACTAAAAATATAGAAGCCTTGTCTTGAGACTGTTAATGATAGCATCAAATTGTAAGCCTGTGTTAAAACTTCAAGGTCGTACCCATACATCACAAAAACATCTGACAAGCACAACACACTTTGTTGACTGAATAGTACAACTAGAAGTAGTTGGATAGTAAAATTGTTGCTAGATCAATATGTTTTTATGTTGATGTATATAATTCCGGTAAAGGTGAATGTACAGTATTTATAGTAGGAGTTGTCTGAGCTGATTTTTTGGTTTGATGATTTTGTTTTAAAAATCATTCTTAAATTATAGTAAGTGACAACGTCTGCATAGGCATAAAATCTGTAGGGGTTTTTTTGGTGAATTTTCTTAATAGGAAGTAAGTTAATGACATTTGAATGATCTACATTAACTGTAATCAAGATAACATTTCGTCACCCGAGAATGCAAGTGTTCTATCTCCAAAATGGTTAAATTTGAGATATTTGGTGTATACGTTTATTTAGAATGCATATGATCCACCTGTGGTGAAATTGTGACTATTAAATAATTACTTAAGAAGATACAAGCTCGAGTTGTCTTCTAGTAACATTGGTTTTATACACAAGGTCAAACTTCAATGCTCTTTTACACAAAAGTGAAAAATTGGACATAGAACACTTGCATTCTCGGGTGACGATTTGTAAACAAGTTATATTAGTTGTTATTGTGTATGATTTTTACATAAGTGTAGCACAAAGTTTATGTATTTTTCTTATTTCAATTTTTTTAAATTAGTCACAATCTAGTTGTTTAGTTATAAGGAACTTGTATGCTATTGCTCTGGTAGTTGATATGTAAACTGTATTTATTTGTGTATTCTTACTTACATGAGCATGTCTAGATAGGCTTGTGAATAAACTTATAAACTTGTATGAAATAGTATTTCTTTACTAGAACTCTTTTGCTGCACTAAATAGAAGAAACATTGAATTATTTGTAAGTTTTTAGCTAGCTTTGATAGAAATCACCCAGTCCAACAAGATTTAAAACATAAATATCCAATGGCTTATTTTCGATAATTAAAAAAAATATACACAAATCAAGAAACTAAAAAAAAAATTATATTATAGTGGATTGCGAAGTTAACTTTTTCAATCAAAAGCAAAGTTGGGGAAAAAATTTCCTAATAGATGCGTTCTTGGTAACTATTAATGTCAATTCACTTTACACCAACATACCTCACTTTCTTTTATGGAACATTTCCTGTACAAACTAACACCATTTCTATTGGAATCCGAGGGACGGCAATGGGTACACTTATGGGCAAACTAGAGACGCACTTGTTGTGATTCGAACCCTCGCAACTGCCCTGCTGGATGAGATTTATAGATAACATATGCATGATTTGAACAGATTCTGAAACTAATTTACTACAGTTTATGGAAAGGTTAAATAACCATAGCAGCCTCAGATTCACCTGGAACACTTCACAACACCATGCCATATTCTTGTATCTGAAAATGAACCTTTATGAGGGAAATATAATCACCACAGTCCATACCAAAGCCACCAAGCAAAACAGTACCTTCATTTCTAAACAACCACCCTCTTCATGTAAAAAGCTCTCTATCCTATCTTAGATCATGATCCAGCCTGTGGCCGGGTCAGTTTAGTAAAATGCCTCCATCTTCCTCTATCACTCCACCATTCTTCCTACTTTAATTCCTCCCATTCATCTGCTCTCACTTGAACACTTTCTGTTATCTCTTTCTTAGCTTCTCTTGTAATATTTTTCCTACATACCCACTTCATTTCCAACATTTTCTTTGGCATCCTCTACTATTTCATGTACTCCCTTCACCCCCACTCTTTCCCAGATAACTTCATTCTTAATCTTATTTATCCACATGACAACTCACATGTTCCTCACAAACTTCATTCCCATAGTTCCCTATTTTCTCTTACACTTCAAGGGTACTTCTCTTCTCCATATCAGGTCTCTTACAAACCTATAGAAAACTCTCCCCGGTGTCCTTTCCTCATTAAATCCTCTTCCACCTTTCACAGGGCTGGATTTACGTACAGTGCGGCGTAGTGTGAGAGCCCCCATAAACCTTTGTAAATTACATCATAAATTCCATTCACGGTAGGAATTACTCTCTGAAAGGTCTTTTTTCCTACCAATTTCCTACTATATAAGTAGATTTATGGTAGGGAAAAAGGCCTTTCAGAAGTCAATTCCTACCGTGAATGGAATATAGCATGTCCAAGGAAAGGTAAAAATTAAACAGGCTTCATAAAGACTTAATAAAAAAGGCTCAAGCCGGAACAGTTTAGTTTGCAGGCGCTGGCCAGTTATGTTGGTCTAGTGCATGTCAGGAAAACTTCTCAATTTGTCATTATAAATGATTAATTACTATTGATACGCTTAACGCACTTATATATTGTAATAAAATATATATAATTTTTACTTTTACAGTGATACTAATAAAATAAATATATATATTATAATATATATAATATAATATTATATATAATCTTCTTTGGCCGGGAAAATATCAATCTTTTAAACCTCGGTTCATTCAAACAGTGTAAGAGATATCTGAGTATTCTCTTTACCTATATACTTGTGTTTTAGTTGGGCGCCACCCCTAGCATCTAGGGGAAAAATAATAGTCATAAAAAAAAAACTTTACCTCGGCTATCCACTCAGTGGCACGACGACTCTCAACCTCGGGACCTCTTGGTGAACTTAAAGCTTAAAAAACCATGACTAATACAGATAAAAAAAAATATATTTTTGAAGAAAAATATAATTTAGGCTACTAATAAAAATGAATGTATGAAATAACCATTGTTGGCACTTTTGTGAATTTATTGTTGTTTCCCTTTTGTCCACATCCAAATCCTACCTATGGAATTCCGGTTAATTATAATTCTAAATTTTACAAGGTATAGCACAGTATTGTTGAAACCAAAGGAAAAGAAAAATATATATATA
>CABFOV010001261.1:80534-126529 GCA_902141375.1 Timema poppense
CGTCTTACTACCCGTTCGGGTTATACGCACTTACGCTAATGTGTAATGGTAGGGCGATTGTGAGATGAAATGGAGGACCTACAGTTTAACGTGGAATCCGAACCACGGTGAAGGCCTGGCATTCCCCACATTCACAAGAGGTCTTGTCAGAGGTGAAGGAGGGGTTTGGTAATCAGATAAATCTGTGCCGGGACCGAGGATTGAACCCCGGCCGCCAGTATGTCAATATAATTCTCCACAATTGACACTTCTACACCTATCATTCTACTTAACTACCTCATTAAAACACAAACTGGTACTCACCACGAACACAACAGACATCTGAATTTCAATGTTTCTCGAGAGTAACTGACTAAATTTGTCAGAGCAACATCAAATTGGAAAACAAAAATTGTATCAAGGGCACTGCTGGGACAGTGACACTGTCAGCTGGTACGTGGAAACTCTTTGAGAAGAACTGCCGCAGCACACAGAAAGAGAGGCGCAGAGTTAGTGTTAGAGTAAGTGCACAAAATTGTAAATGGTCAACAGGGACTTTCCTGGTAAATCTTTCAAGTGTCGGTAGGATTTTTAATTAAAGCTGCACCCACATTAATTTCTTCATACCTCATTGTTTCATGCAGGAATAACATTGTTAGTCAAAAAACAAGAAATCATTTACAATAGAAAATTAGAGTTAATTTTTTCTTTCTTTCGGGGGCTTGTGGTGGCCTTGGGGCAATCGTCCACCTCCTCCCCTTAAATCTGGCCCTGACCTTTCACCTCAATCACATTCCAAGATATTTTATTTCTGAATTTTGCTCAGCTTTACTAGGCCTTACCCTCTTTCTTGTTATTATAATTACTTCACACTTAGCCATAATAAATTTCATTCAAAACGCTTTCACTTCCTCATTCGATTCTTGTAGTTGTTCCTGCACTTCCTTTTCCAGCCAAAACATCTAGTCATCAGCAAACATCATGGCTTTCATTCTTTCCTCCACTCACTCACTCACTGCTTACCTTTAGTTTATGATACCTAAAGAATATCACCCAATAATCTTTAGCCAACACAATTTCTCTATATATTTGTGAATAAATATTGGAATATGGCGATTTTGAATTTATGTAGGCATACAATGTAATACATACTAGAGGTTACACATACAGTAAATCACCCTGCAAATATACACATCAAATTTTACATACATCCATGAAGTGGGTNATAAAATTACGCTAAAAACTCTAAATAATGACTTTAAATTTGCAAAAAATTTACAGAAAAAATATTTGATTAAAATTTAATAATATGATGTATTTATTACAAAAGTTTCGATTTACATTATGCACGTAAGCAAAAATTTCCCTTGGTCTGGAAGAGAATGACCCATATACAGTGCACTCTACATAACAGGAATAAAGGGGTGGGGTGCAAGTTAACATGCAGAAATAAATTGAGCGGAAACGATTTTATTAATAATGACAGTAAACATATTATAAGCAAAACAATAGTGGATTATAAGATTTTGGTTGTCTTGTACACAGGCGGCATAGCGGCCTAGCTACTTAACCCACAGACTATGACCAAACCTAAAGTAAATACTGATCCATATGCCCATTAAAGAAAACTTTGGCAACTCATACAAAAGGTAGGAGTATGCTAACAATATATAAGAGCTCTCTCTGGTTATGTGGTTTAACAAATCATATAATTCGTAGAGACTGGTGGCATTATACCTGCCAGCTCGCTGTTCATACTAAACATGGGGCTGGCTATTATCACCCAGCCAACAAGCGCATGCAAAACTAAGGTTACCTATAGGCTTTATACAAAATGCATTATTAAAGATTCTAACACTACAAGCTCAAATGGAGCTGCAATTACCACAACGCTTCAAAACAATATACCTAACAAATAACTAAGAGTAGATCCCCCGGGAGCCTAGCCAATTACAGACCTACTACTAGTACTCATGGCCTAAACAACTCGCAACACTATACTGTGTTGCACACTCTAATAGCAGTGAATCCTTGTGCACTTCTCTCGAGTGCACCTCGATCAAATGTATTCTAATCGGCCCAAGCGTGAACTTCCTGGTGAACATACTCACCAAGAACCAGCAGCTAACTAGTGGGAGAGTACCAGCATGGTAGCTGTGATAAACCGGCAATGTCCCAGCAGTGAATAGTAGGAGATTACCAGCGACACACCAGCACGCTTCCAGTGAGCAAGCGCTAGCAAGGCACCAGTTTCGAACCAGCTGGAGAATATCAGCACCGTAACAGCAGGAGATTATCAGCCACGTACCAGCACGCTTCCAGTGAGTGAATGCCAGCAAGGTACCAGTTTTGAACCAGCTGGAGAATATCAGCACTGTACCAGCATGAGCCAGGCTTCGACAGTTGTAGACAATTAATCAAGGCAAGTGTGGCGAGGGCTAACTGCTTTGGTCCCAAGGTTGCCATCCTAGCGATGCCATGGCGACTATGCAGGGCAGCGACAATCAGGTGTATAACAGGAGAACACTGCCAACATTTAGAGACCGTAGACTACTAGGTCTAAGACGAAGTGTCTTTCTCCCGTGTTGATAGTTGAATACTTGGTCTAACACCCTTTTAGAAGAGTCGTCTAACTCTCCCAGACGGGAACTAAAAAAAAAGGGAGATAGGTGGGGTGGAAAGTAGAGCCGGACTCGCTTTGGGAGGAGTGCGCATGTGCAGCCATCGAAGGAAGGGGAAAGAAGATATATGAGGGAGGGGAAATTGGCATGCACAAGCAATTAATAGAGGCTCGTTAAGGATTACAGAAGATAATTAAAAGTATATGCGCCACAAAAAGGTTACATACCAGTACACTTGTGTGAGCTAACTGACGTTAGCTCAGCATAACAGTCCCAGGAAATCCTTTAGTTTAACAGTGCTCATTTTCCACAGAGGAATGTCACATAAATCTATATAAAATGTTGAAGATTTTTCTTGATTCATGAATGCATTTTGTGCAAGTAATAATTGGGAGGTTTTCTTTTTAGCGATATTCTGGATACCAAGGACATGTTTGTTGCGACTGATATGCTGTTGGATGGTTAAATCTTTTATCTGATGCCAATCTCTTTCACTTCACATAATTTAAAGAAAAGTATTTCACTCTCTGTAGGAAAAATATCCTCTCCAAATTCAGTAATTTGCCTCAAATGATTCGCTTTAGATGGATTGGTTTAAAGCATTCTAAATACACATGAAATTATTGAAAACGAATAAATATAATGCACACTTTATAAATAAAACTATGCATTTAGAATTTTTAGACAGCTAAAATAATGTGTTCAACAGTGGAATACAAATACCTGCTTCAAAACCAATAGCTCCAATCACCCTGCAGCCCTTTCCAAACATGGTGGAGTGACTCACCAGGAATGTAAAGATAGTACAAAGTTCACTTGAACTCTAAAAATTGCTCTCCCCTCCCCCTGCAACCCTGTCCAACTAAGGTGTAGTGAAGGTCTCACCAGAAATGTGAATTTTATAGGCACTCAGATAAAGGGCCATAAAGTTCTTTTGGACTCAATATATTATCTTCTTCAGTCAACAAGTGTGTGATAAAGTAGCTAATGTTTGAATATTCATGTTGTATAAAAGCTCAGATAATTCATATATATAACCTTTTTAAAATCATTTTCAAACAATTTTAAATTTTCTTTTAAATAAAAGGCTTAAAAAGGACTTATTAAACAAGCAAAAAAGCAAGAAAAATGACCTAAAAATCTGGATTGGCATAAAATGACCTATAAAATATGCATTTCTACAATGAGGGGTTCATGCACAGAGTGTATATACAATTGAGCATCGTCTCTGATGGACCACCAAAACGAAGACATGTCATCAAAATCAGGGTCCTGATGATAAGCATAGGCGTTTAACATTGCCCACATTGGTGTGTGTGTATATATTTTTTAGTTGTGTCGAATCCTTTATTTTACAAATCCGCATCTGAATCTTGGAAAAATTTATCAACATAAGAGGAAATATAAATATAATCCATTAATTATATTTATAACATTCAGTTGTGTTAAATTACTGGTCTGGGCCAATAAGCAATATTAGAGCTCCATAACAAATTCCACTTCAATTTTTTTTATATTCGAGTCTAAAATCTCTAATATCTTTAAGGATTCAAGGGTTCATCCATAGTTTTTTTTAATTCCTGATTTTGTTCACATTCTTTAAAGTTATAAATTATTTATGTGAGGTCTGGTTGTTAGATTTGTCCTATTAGCTTAACTACTAGTATTCATCAAAATAGCTATAAAATAAATTCATGTTCACAACTTTAAAAAGTATGTTTCATAATCTTTTAACTGGATTCTGAATTTTTATTTTTATTCTCAAATATATTAGGAAGAAAAGTGTGCCACAAAGTGTTTTTCTGGCTTGTATTTTATTAAACAACTTTATAAAGGTAAAAAAACACTTTTTTTAACATAAGTTTACAAAACATTTTGTGTAGTCACATCGTCTTTGAATAATTATTAGGTTAAATAATAAGAGATAACACATTATTTTTAAAAAATATTTTAGTTTTGAACTTTATTCCAATAAGTTATCATGTATAATTAATAAATATATTTCTTACGTTCCAAGGAAAACCTCTTTTCACTTTTTGAAGTATTTTGTTATACTTGAAAGAAGGTACAGGATAGGTGGATAGAAACATATACAAGGGACAAACACAATATGGATTTTACTATGAAAAGAAGAACACTGTTCATACTTTAAATTGCTGCCATGGACAAAGTGGCAATGGTTGCCTCTTGAACAAGATTGATCGCATCACCCAGTCCCCTGACCTAAGTTTCATTCTATCAGAGGGCAGGGGAGTGGGCAGTAAATTAAAGTGTGAACTGTGTTTTTCTTTTTGTTGTAAAGGTTGTATTGTGTTCATTCCCTTTTATATCTTTCCATACACTTTTCCTGTAGCTCATTTCAAATATAACTTGTATAATTAATGTAAGTTCTTCATTCAACATATTCATGCAACAATATTTTTATCTTTTTTTATTTGAGTATTTTCATATACCTTGTAAGGCTCTTTTACATGTCACAATCAACATGGGACTGCCGGCTTTACTTCCTCTTCAAAAGAAGTTGTGACAAAGATTTTTATTGCTCGAAAGAAAAATCCGATGACCCCGGCTAGGTTTAAGCTCATGAACATCCAATGACAACAATGGAACAATAGTTCACTTTATCAAAGCTAAGCAGTCGAGAACGGCAAACTATTTAAATTATAAATATTGTCAGTCCTCAAGGTTAACACATGTTACGCATTATCCATATCCAAGAGTCTGATTATAGGTAGGAACACCAAAATATTGAGAGGCGTGTTTTTACAAACTTTTAATTTGTATGTTAAAACTGAATTCTTTGTAGCATTTTTGTATTTTTGAAATAAAATTAAATGAAATTTTTAGCAAGTGATTAAATGTACTTTTATATGTAATAGAAAATTATGACTATGTTTATTTTTATTAGAATAAACGATATCCTAAATCAAACTATTCCTATTTTTACTTAGTAAAAGACGACTATGTTCATTGCCTGAAATTGCTAGAAAATATAGTACCAACTGCACTATTATAATTGTCTTCCAAATATTCCTATAAAAAATCAAATCAAAGACCATTGTTAAAGAAGTTAAATCTTACTTTTGATCTGGCTATTATGACAGAAAAAGTTTTTGACCAAAGCTAAATATTTAAAATTTAAGAATTTGAAATTTAGCAGTAATTTTTTCTATACAAATCACTCAATCACTCTGTGTGTGTGTGTATATATTTTTTACCATTTTGATCCAAAAAATTCCTTTTATTTACAAACTTTTAATACCAAAATCCAACTTTTTATTTAAATAAATCAAATTTTTTACTTACAATAAATTAGTGAATCTGTTATAGGCTAAGGCTATACAAAGGTTATATAAAGGCTGTTTTGGAGGGGGGGCTGGGGCGAGAGGGAGAAGTGTAGTGTGGCTTATTTTCAGGTCAATATGATAGGAATTTACCTCATAAGAATTGTTATTAAAAATATTTTAACTTAATTTAGGTACATTGTGAGATTTGAAATGGCCTAAAATCTAAAAAAAAAAAAATCTAGTTTGGTTTGATTCGAGTTATTGAATAAAATTTATATCAATATTATCAAAGCTTCAAAGACCCCTAGTGACAGGAACTAAGATTAATATAATAGATTAATGGAAACAATATGGGTACTAGAGGTGTGTGAAACTTCAACTTTGCTTCAAAACAAATGTCAGCTCCGACTTGGCTCTGAAAAACATTCCGTCTTCAATGATTACGAAGCTTCGCCAATCAAAATATTAAATACTAATATACTCTATGGTCAATTACTTCCATTCTGAGCTGTTCTATACATTGCAAATTAATATTCATTAAAAAAAAAAAGCTTGAGTAACTGACAAAGTTGTCATGATAACTTCAATTATCCTATTAAAACTAAAAATTTACAAACAATTTAAAGAAGTTTTAGTGCGTTAAGTTATGTATAAATAACCACAATATAGTATTTTTTTCAACCATATAAAAAATTAACAAAACATATTCGAACTTAAATTTGGCTTAAAGATTATTTCAATTATTTGACTTGAGTTCACATTGAATTAAAAAAATTTACTTCCCACACCCCTAATGGATACCAAATGCGGCTCTAATATAATGACACAATGACAGTACACTCACGCTATGGGACAATTTTTTATGTCAAAGGAAAAGAGAAAGTCTATAAGTTGTGTGTAAAGTTTGTTCAAATGAGTTGTGTAGTTGTGTTGGTAAACACGAGAGGGACTGCGCTAATAAGGTGGGCCTACAACACCTCTCAAGGTTACTCATGGTGAGACCACTGGAGTTTATTTACAACACAAGAATCAAGAGGACTTCACATAAGTGATTGAGGCTCCTTACCAGTTCAGAGGTAGGTCTAGTGTTACTGTGCTGGCTAAGCTAAGAGAATAGGAGGAAGAGAGTTGTCTTCAAGTTGCTAGTGACGTGTATTTAAGTATAAACAAATGGTGAGGTTGGCTAAATGGAAGATGTTTAGAGAAGGGAATTGAATGAATAGTTAATTAGTGTTACATTGATCATTTAAACAAAAACGAGTTTAGTTAAACATCAAAATAATAATAAGAACCAAAGAGTTACTGTACAATGAAACTGAAATGCTATTTTTGACTTCATATATTTTATACTTTTGTCACCGCAGCTCATTGAGTGTATTATGAAAAAATCATTATGTGACTTCTTTTTGCTTTTCACTGAATGACAAACTGGTTTATGCTACACAGTTCATTGGACTCAGGTTTTAGAAAATCAAGATGACCACTGATCAGGAGAGCTGTGAATTAAGTTTGAATTTTATGCATTGGGAAAATTACTTGACTTTTGCTGTGTTGGAAATTTAAAGGTGAGGACGACTCTAAATAGTATCGAGGGGTATCAAATTATCAAACATGTGCTAAAGGAAAACCATTTTAAATAAGTTCTAGAAACATTTCATTAAAAAAAAGGCCAAAGAAGGACCACCCTAAATAGTTTCTAGGGATATTCAAATTTCAAAAAATTTATGGGGGAGAATGTTTTCAAAATATCTTTAAGGGGCATTCAATTTTCAAATATTTCCTAGGAGTGAGTCTTCCTAACCCCTCTTTAACTTTGGGAACAATATATTTTTTTGTTTACTTTTTCTAATTCCTTTCAGCCTATAATGTCCTGCTGCCATTGTGTGTAGCACATTTGTATGAATCCTGTTTAACTTGCCTAGACACAATGCTTGTGGCTGAGCGCACATCACAATTGGGAAGTGAACTAATTGAGATTGAAAATGGTATGAATTGTGTAGGACTCTAATAGCCTATTAACCTAGGCATTAAGTAGAAATACTAAAAATACTTGCTCAGGTAACTAAAATTTGGTAGTGTGTTCAACACACCTTTTACAAAATATTTTGATTCAGAATCATTTATTCAAAGTTTCACAACCAGAGCAAAAGTCTAAGAAATTTGATAAAATTATTTATTTTTGTCATCAATAAAACTGGGAATTATATTGGAATTTTATTTTGGAGTTTAAGTGACCAGCCAGGGGATATCTATGACCCGGCGTTTCTTGAATGAATTATTTTATATCAATGAGACAAAGCAATAGTTTCAAGATAAGTTGTATTCGTTTGACCTGGTTTTGTACAGCATTCTTAATATTGTTACATATTTAAGGGTAAAGCTTTACTACTATAAATTTGGTTGTGTTTGCTTAGTAGTTAGTTTCATCCTACACCCCCTTCAAACCCCTCCTCCAGTCACATAAATTTATCTCACTCGGTCACTCTTAGTATTTAATTAATTCAACATCCATTTAGCACACCTATCAGATGCATAGCTTAAGACACAGGTTAACTTACATTGTTTTGTCCTAAGATAGTTGCAGAGCCAATAATTGAAAGTGTATGTGTTCATATAGAAGAAAGTCCAAGAGGTACAGAGTGTGCTAACTACAGTCAATATAACCATGTATATTTAGTTTAGTTTTGTATCTTTTACGATGCCTTTGATGCAAATGTGTATTATAAACTGAATAGTGAAGTTCAATATGTTTCCTATTGCCATAACTAGCTATAAGGTCTATGTAGGGAGTGCATCAGCAATAGTGCTTGAAAAAAGTATAAAGTGATTAAACCCTAACCTTGCAAGTGCACTGCCCAGTATCAAACATTACCACGAGAGGGAAGAGATTTCATAAAAAAAAGCTACAGAGCCTTGAACCGCGATTTCACGAGTGCAATGGCCATTAGAATTAAGTATTGCCATGAGGGAAAAGGAACATGTTATAGAACGGCTACAAATCATTAAACCCTGACAACTCGACTGTCACGGCTAGTATTAAGTATTGCCACAAGGTATGATCATGTGATAAAATGAATATAGATATTGTATTTCTCAAATGTTAACCTTAGACCCCATTAACGATAACTGTTCAGCCCAGGGAATACCTATCCCACGGTCACTTGATGTTAACTATTTGAAATTGTGAGTACACAACTCAAGTGCAATCACTACCGTGCAGGACTTTTGCCAGCTATGTTGTCTGCAAAGAAGATGTTGAGTGCCTGCCACTGTTTGGAGCGCAGCAAGATGTGTGGACGTCTGAATTTCATCAACTGCACGGCTTGTTCAGGCTCCCAACTATGCTTCTGAAATTACACAACCAAACTTATAGTTGTATGAGGCAGGACAGGTCAACATTTTTATGAGCGATTGTAGTAAAACACCACTTCTTGAGAATGAACAGTTTTGGTTGGACACTACTTCCTCGGAACGAAACTTTTGGGCTGAACACTATTTCCTGGGATTGAACAGTTTGGGTTGGACGCTACTTCCTGTAATTTGTACAGCCCTTGTTGACCAGATTATGGTTTAACTTTAAATTAGTTTTGTTATAAAGCAAAGGAAATGTAGAGACAACCACAAACCACAACATCCATACCTAGGACAGACTGGGAAGTGGAAAGGTTCTTGGAACAAAACAAATACTACAATACTGATGACCTTGTCATGTGTAACATCACTGGTGACTAACTTTTGACCCAAGAAAGCATCTCACTCTTGTGCTGAGCAAACAATAAAAGGATATTCAAAAATGTAAATGTGAAATTTCTTCCAGTTTTATAGGTTTCCCAGACTGCCTGTAAACTGTAAGGAACTATGTTAAAATGGTTGAGAGTGCTAATAGGATGTGAAAGGGAACTATATCGACCAGGATTAAGGAGCTGAGAGCAAGGAGCAGTTCAAGCTAAGGAGCCTGGTGAGATAATGTTGAATTATTCAGGTTTGGTGGTTGAAAGCCAGGAAGAACACAAGCTTAACAGCCTGGTTAATCCAAGGGAACTGATAATGCTTGTTCAGTAGGCAATTGCATGTGATGGAGGCCCCAATGTACCTTCATGAGGTAGCATCCCACAAGTGTTGCACTCCTAGTGCGCCCGGCCTTGCAATGGACGTAAACGTTCCCCCCACATGTGTTGATGAAGTCAACACCACGTCGTAGTTTTTCCTGGTCTGGAGCCTCAAATATGTCTGTGGTGCTGAGCTGCAGGAACTGCACTCCTAACTTACTCCAGCCCTGGAAGCAGGAAGTCCCAGGTTCTAGGAAAAGAGATTCAGGGGACTGATACCACTAAAAGTAGCATAAAAGGTATGACTAGTATTTAGGACCAGCTGAAAGTAATTTAACCATATCTGACTCAAGAACAAGACTAGCTAAACTGGCAATATAAGTTGGAAAAACAACTATCTGTTTGTTTGGTTTTTTTGGAGGTATTTAACATACACTGTCTTAACAGACCAATTGTATCAGTACATGAAATTTCTGTGAGCGGGAGAAAAAGGGCTTCCAATTTTGCCAAAAAGGTATTTTCAAATGCCTTCCATGGTTCCTTTACATACCACAATCAATATGGGACTGATGGCTTTACTTCCCCTCCTAAAGATGTTGCACTAAGGATTTTATCGCTCAAGAAAAATCTCTTGACCCCAGCTGGGTATGAACCCATGAACATTGGATCCTGAGACAAGCACTTTACCCCAAGACCACTGAGTTGAACTATTATCTGTACTTTAAACTTTTGTGTCCTATTGCTGGTTGGGTCCACTTCATAAAAGTTACTTGGGTTTTACTAACCTAGGTTTAATTTTTATATAAAAATAGACTAATAACTAAAAATTGTAAGAGAAATAGAAAGTCGACATCTATTGCTTCATATTTTCGTCAATCCGGGTCAACAAAATTTGTTTTATCTCATAAGGCCTTCAATATCAAAAAGGATGCCGACCTTACACTAGACTGGCTTAGGTCTAAAAAAAACACTCAGTCCCCTGGCAATTAACTCATCATTGTGAAAGAGGGAGCCCCAATTTCACTAACAATACATTTTTCAGCCTGACCTTTAGTTCAGTAAACAAACATGTTATCAACTGAGCTAAGGTAATGGAATGATTGCCAATTTTTCTGTTTGCTTATCCTGGATGTTGATGAGAACCTTTAGTGTCTAGGTTTAATTATGGAGCTTTGGTATGTCCCCTGAGAATGTTTGTGAGACTTCTTGAGCGAAGGTGTCAAATCCTTGTAATATGGACCACTTACTTCACCATCGAGAGAAAATACTTGTAGCTCATAATCTTCATTCATGGATACGACTGCCCTCACCTTCTCCTTATTGATGAGCTAAACACAGAGACATGAGTTATTTAGGCCTACTAAAGAGGCTAGGTTTAAAATACTTTCAACTTCTTTTTGAAAAAAGGATTTTTTTTGCAAGAAAAACACTCCTACATAGCATTATTTATCATAATGAACAAAAAATAAACTTTTCAATATTAAGATTATTGATTTATTGTATTGGACAATAATTAATTATTCCAAAAACATGCCATCCTATTTCATTTATTCTCATTATAAATATTTCCAAAAATGTTAAATAGTTTAAATATATTATTATTATTTCCAACTTAATACATTTTTTATATATTCCAATAGAAGGTTAGGTTTTGATAGGTTAGGATGGTTTATAATAATAAACATACTAATTACTTGCCCTACTCTGTGGCTTTAGGAACTCAAAAATTCATTGCCATACTTACAAAAGTAGGCCACCTATCCCTATCCAGTCTACCTCATTAACACCTTATCTCTTTCAGGTCCGCTCTAATACGGTATTATCCTCCTATCTGCATCCAGGTATCCCCAATGATCTCTTCTTATTTATTGGGTTTGCCAGTCAATACCCTGAACATGGTTCTAGAAACTCCCATTCACGCTGCATGTTCTGCCCACCATAATCTACCAGACTTTATTATCCTAACAATGTCTTATGAGTACAGGGTGTGTAACTCATCCTTGTGTAACCTCTTCCACTCCCCAGTAACCTCACCCATTTTGGAGCAAATATTTTTCTAATCACCTTGTTTTAACACCCTAACTTTATTTTTTGTCATGTAAGGTAAGAGACCATGTTTCACACTCATAAAGAACAACCGGTGAAATTATTATTTTGTAAGTTCTGAGTTTTACATTCCTGGACTACAGGCGAACTAATTTCCAATCTAATATTGTTATTACTAGTTAAAAATAATCTTAAATATTTAAACTCATTAACACTGTCAAATGATATGTTGTTTGCAGTAAACTCTAAATTATCGTCCCTAATTTGTGTGATTATATTCTTAGTCTTTTCAGCATTCACTTCTAAACCTATTTCATCACTGGCCTTTAATAAAAGTTCTGCATTTCTTGCAACACCTTCCTTACGTTTGCCCAACAAAGCTAAGTCAATGTGTGTATCCTAATAGCTGCATTCTACCGTTTTGTGTCAACCCTTCCCTATTCTCTTGTATTATCCTAATAGCATACTTTAAGGTTAGATTAAAAAGTAATGGGGAAAGTGAAGCTTCTTGTTTCAACCATTATGTATTTCAAAAGTATCTGATAAGTGACATCCAACCCATTTCCTATCACATATGTATAAAACATACCTAAATTAGCTTGACAATTACTGTACACTAAAATAGCTCGGTCACAATTTAAATATATTAACCTACTTAGTGGAGTTTCCAGTTGTGAGTGATATGTGTGACAGTTTACTTCGTGTAATTGAGACTAGAAGACATTCAAAATGTTTTCAAACAAGACAATAAAAATAATTATTCATTAGTTTTGGAACATAGCATAGAAGTTTTAGCGGATCAACATCCACAGATGTTTTGGTGTGAGATTTTCAAGAAAATGTTACACAATATGGCCAAAAGTAATCCTATGACTTAGGTAAGTATCATACATTTCTAATTTTCTAGTGCCAGAAAATTTATAATTTTTTTTATCATTACATACAAAAATATAAAACGTTTTTAACTGTCAAAAGCAGTGTAGGCCTACCATTTATCCTCTTATTCCTTTACATTTATTAAGTAGTATCCGCTTCAGTGGCAGTGTGGTCTAACACACTAATCTCATTTCGGACTAGACTGCCGAAGGCAGGGAGATCTGGGTTTGATCCCGGTCAGGGTGCATTGAGTTTTTTCCCCCTAAAATGGCTTCCCATTCTCACTTGATGCAAATGCAGGCGCATTTCCTCTAAATTATACCTTCATAATCCCTAACCCATTATTGTAATTAGAACATAGGTATATAACCTGACCAGGTAGTAAGATGCTGTAAGTGTGTGTGTGTGTGTGTGTGTGTGTGTGTGTATAAAAAGCAGTGTTTTATAGCATTATCAATGTAGGTTATGTCAGAGTTTACTTTGTGTTAATACATTAGAAGAGGCTCAATGTTTTTAGACAAAAAATAAAAAACAGTGATAGTACAAGTGTTTTGAAGATTATTTTTTTCCAGCATGTGACATAAGTCTTTTTAATGTTTAATATGCACAACAAGAATACTATGAATCGATTCATAACAATATTAAGATAGTTTGTAAATTGTATAATATAGTAAAATTAAAGATGTACTCACCTAAATCATGGGATTTTGTTCATCCAAGTTGTGCACCCTAACATTGTTTGGGGAGTGTAAATGTGAGAACTTGTGTAAATGTCCACCCACATAAACCTATATAAATGATGAAACACTAATTTAAAGTGTAAAACTTCAATCCTCCTTTCAATTTAGTAACAACTACTACTGTAAGGATATTATGTTAGTATGTTTATTATTATGGCAATGGTATTTATAGATGTTAGGAAAGCATATTATATTATAGTGTGGGTTGAATTAAAGTCTAGAAAGTGGTGGAGAAGTCTGGAGTGGAAAAAGAAATTGTAATGAAAGTAAAGAGAATATATGAGTCAGTGGTGGTCCATGTATGAGCACATGTGCACCTAAACACCCAATATGTGTATCACAATTAATAACTATTTAATTTTAAATAAATAATTAGTGTGTCTAAATTTATGTGATAATTTATTACCCTAAACAATCATGTTCTTCTATAGTGATTAGCACTTTTTTTTGTTGACAACTGTTTTGTGTGCAAGCACAGGAGATAAAGTATGGTATGCAATTTGGCAGCACGGTGTGAGTGCCAGAATTATTTGTGAGAGTTTAAGTCTAATGCACATGTACATGGCAGAATTGCCTAGTTCTTATGGAGATTTAACTTGGGAAATGTGTGCTTCGTTACTGTGAACATTTTAGTGTTTTGACTTGCTCCTCCTTATCACAATCCTTGAGAGTCTAGACATTTGAGCTGATTCAAGCAAACTAAGATGTTTGTGACCCTCATGAATTCAGTCACTATTTAGTCGAGACTCGAGAGTAGTTAACCAAGCAGTTTGGACGAATAATTTTAAGTAACGGTCTTTTGATTGGTAATTTGGCTGTGAAGATTTAATATTGTATTACAGTATCTTTAAAGATTAATACACTGCATTGTATTCTAAATAGTGATAAAGTAATTTATCAGGATATGATAGAACAGTAATTAATATACTAAGATCTGAATTCAATTAAAAAAGTGTGCAAAACACCAAATGTGATTACAAACTCAAATTCTATATTATTCCCATAAAATGATTATAATTTTTTTTTGCCCAACCCCCTCAATTTTGAAACCATATAGCATTAAAGATGCATGGAAGAAATATTTTGATTGACTCTTTAACTTCAAATCTAGACACAAACAAATAACAATATGAGGATCAAAACAAAAGTATAGAACAAATAAATGTCATAAGTATGGAAGAAATAAAGAAGTCCTGCAGTACCAGTAGTGTAAATAATATGAGACCAGGGAAGGCAGAAGGACCAGATGGAGTATCAGTGGAAATGATAATAGTGGCTATAGATAAAGTCTATTTGCCACTGAAGTGGTAGTAAGCTAGCAAAAATTATCAGATCTACTCTCATGTATCTATTCACCAAACCATATGTTGAGTTGTCACTTTTACCAGTCAATAGTTAAAAAAAAGTGTTTTCTTTTAATTGGATTTACATGATTGAAACATAAACTTATGAAAATAATAATTTGTATGTTTCTTTTATGTGGAAGTGGCATCTGTGGTTCATTAAAAAATACTTTACAAATGAGCGCTTCTAAAAGGCTGTGTTCTCTTTACAAAAAGATAGTGAATGGTACAAAACGAAGGCTGTTGATGATGTCATACAAATGGTGTTTGGTTGTTTTCATGTGCATCTGTTTGCAAACTAAAAGGGTTTTATTTTGAAACCAATATTTTGTATGGTACTGTCTCTAAGTAAAAAACACAAGTATTTATTATGGTAACCAGCTATAAGAAGATAAAAGTGTGAATATAATAGCCTACTTTTTATTTTATTTTATCACGCACTATAATATCTATTGTTGCCACAGCTGCGGAACAAAACAATAGTTTTATTAGTAATAATATATTTTGTTATTTAATAAGTTATGAAAAAGTAAAATTTAATGTAATCGTAAGGTAATGAACGTGATTAACCATTTTTATTGATAATATAGTACTACTTAGAAAATAATTATTTCCACATACTAGGCTAGGTTATAATTAGTGACTTTCCACCAATGCCTAAAGACAATATCTTCTTATAGCTGTCAGTTAACATCACTCCAGTGGCGAATTGACTATGGTTAAGATGTAAATGGCAAAAGAGAGTTAAACCACAAAGCGTAGGAAAGGATAGATCAAATATTCTAATTTTTAAGAAAATAAATAAGAAACAGTGTTGCAACTATAAAATATAGCAATGACTTGCCAGTGTGTAACATTTTTTGAAAGAATAATCCAAGGGAGACTGCAGGAACACAATGGATATAATAATGAGTGAAGATCAGTAGCTATGGCTTCAGGAAAGTAAAATCTACTACTGACCTCATATTTTCAGTGAAACAACTAATTGAAAAAATAGTTGGGAGCAAAACAAAAAATATAATGGTGACATCTTTGTATATTGAAAAGCATTATAATAATGTACCAAGAAAAATAGTTTGGGAAGTGTTAAGGAATATTGGAATACATGGTGAATACAGTGGATTAGAAGGATGTGTAAACTACTGTACATGAATGTTCATGGGAAGTTCGAATATAATTAAATAGAAAATGGAGTGAACCAAGGCAGTATACAGTCTGTCACCCCTACTATTCAATGTTGTAAATGGAAGGTGTAATAATGAAAGTCAATGAGAATAAAACATTATGCTCTTTGCAGATGATGTGATAATATTGAGTGAAACAGAAATAGTGCCGAAATAAATAAATGCATTGAGTAAGATCACAAAGGCATCTGTATTAAAGAAAAGTGAAAAGGTAGTAAAAGCGAGATAAAAAAAACAACTTGGTTGTATTGTGAAACTAAAAAGAGAAAAATTAAAGTATTGGAAATACATATTTAGGCGCAGGAAGACAAAACCTAAGAACCTTAACTTTTGGGTGCATTTTTTCTCTAAAGACCTGAAAATCACAAAATTAATCTAGCATTATTATTATTACTAAGTGTTCTGTCTTATGACAGGTACATTCCTTTGCCATTGATCTTAAACTGCCAATGTGTCCTGGTCCTCTGCCTCCTCCTTCAGCTCCCAGAATTTTCTTCTTTCCTTCAATATATCCAATATCAAATCTTCCTCCTTCCTAAGCTCCTCTTTCACTCAACCTTTCCTTCTGCAATGTCATGTAGAAGAGAGTTCCTCCTAAGGATATGGCTGATCCAGTTTGATTTATACCAAAAAATCACATCCAGAAAGGTTCTCTTCTCAACAACTCTTCTTAAAACTTTATTTGTCACACTGTTTGTCCACCTGATTTTCTCAAGTCTTCTCCAGCAACATATTTCAAAGCTTTCCAAGTATTTCTTTTCCATCTCCCTGAGAGTCCACGTCTCTGCTCCATACAGCATGATGTTTCAAATGTAATATTTCATAAATTTCTTCCTCGGTTACAAACTCAACTTGCTGGTCAGAAGTGACCTCTTCTTGTTGAAAGCTTCTTTGGCCATGCCGATCCTTGACCTAATTTTTTTTTGTCCTTTGTCTGCAGACTTACTAGGTACTTAAACTCCTCTGTTTTCCAACTCCTGGTTTTCAATTTTGATTTTCAACAGCTCTTCATTATTTTAAAATACCAATCACTTTTGACTTCTCAATGTTGATCTCCATGCCATATATTCTTCCTGTCTCCAACAGCTTATCCATCATTTCCTGCACCTCTTCTTAATTTGTGGCTAGCTATGCTTGATCTCACTCCTCTTCCTATCTATATGCTGTTGGTCTCGCCATCATTCAGCCTCACCTTCACTCACTGTGGCCAGTACATGTTTGTAATTTTTCTCAGCATCCCTGTAGTCACTGTATTTCTTGGCTTATATATTTATCTTTAGGGCCACCACGATATGTCTAGAAAGTCCTTGGATCATTCTCCTGTTTCATAGATAAGTTATGGCCATTCTCCTGTTTCATTGATCTTATCTATAAGTACCCTATTGCTAGAGCCATTATTTCCCAGTTTCTTCAGCAGGTCAGCTGGTATGTTGTCATCTCAAGAAGTTTTCCTCTACTCATGTAATTTAAGGATCTCTCCACTTCACTCTTTAAAATGCTGGGCTCCTTTTTTTGTCTTCCTCTATCTCATCTTCTGCGTCAATCTCCAAGTTCCTTTGTCAATTTTACTTGTCAAACAGCTTTTCTATATATCCTTTCCAAGTCGTAAGAACCTCTATTTTATCTGCCATCATCTGACTTTTGGGGTCTTCTATTCATGTTGTTCGCACACCTTTGTTTTATTCCATCTCAGTTCCTTTGCTTTATGGCACATGAAGTAATACCTTCCTTTTCTCTACAGTTAGGCCTATAAGTCATTCACGAGCTAAGTTTACCTGGATGACATGACAGCTCGAAATGTTACTAGAAGTAATCCCTAATATATCACTACGCCAACAGCTGACATCTATCACTTTGGATTACTGTAATAAAAACAGATGGTAATATATTAATGTGAAAGTAACCACAGTAATTTAGGCCAATATTATTTATATATTTATTTGAGGTCGGACACAAAGTTTATTTATAGTTTTATTCCCCTTTAAAAAAATATTAACACCACTTTCACAAAAACTTCTAACGAACATAAGCTTCAAAATGGTGACTGACGAATCTAAACCATATGAATGAACATAACGGTAAACAAATTATTTACAATGATGCAGACACGCAGTTGATGAAAATATTTTATTCGGTTAAATATTTCAAAATATGATAAAATAATCATAAAATACATTTATTGTATGTAAAAAAAATGATAATTTTCTTTTTTCCAAGTAAATATGATGCCTGTATTAAAAGGTATTGATGTGTGCACTTTATTACACAAAATCAGTAATGTTCCAAAACGAAAAATAAGTACTTATAATTATGTTTAAAATATTGTTTCGAGTTGGATAAAAAGAAATTACTTAAAAAATGAAATAGTGTGAGAAAACTTAAGTTTACGTTATTTTAAATGTAATATATGACAGTTGATTAAAGACGTTTACATTTATAAAAAAAACTGTGATCTTTTACAAATGTTGGCAACCCAAAACCTAAACATATGATTTTCGAACTGTCATCCAGGTAAAAACCTATCGTGAATGGAATATAGATAATTTCATCACATACTAACATTACACGCACAATAATGGGGGGAGTCCAATGATAATAAATTCAAGTTAATTTAAAATGTTGTTATAGTGAACAATTCAAAACCAAACTTACCTAAGTGACACAAGGATAAATAATTAACTGTAAAATTACACAACTAAATCTTTACATACCGGTATATTATAAAGCTGATTAATATGCAATAATCTTCTGCAATGACCATACTTTGCTCTCTTTTGCAACAGTTGAATTTATTGAAAGTGGCTAACTAATATTTTATTATTTAGATGAAAAAACTCTTGCAAATCAACTTACAATTTTACACCCAGCAAACTCACACAAGGCTATATTGAAATTGAAATGAAAACATAATAGGTAGGATTATAGTGGACACACCGACCAGAATTCATCCACCAGAAGTCAAATATTTAAATAAAGTAATACCTAATATATATTTTAAGACTAAATAATTTATAAATATATTATGGGTCCTTTCCAACCTAACTTAAACTAACCTTCATTACAGTAATTTTGCAGCTGACCTAACCTAAACATGCAACCCGTTCCACTCGCTAATAAATTAGAATCTCAATTAATATCCAAAAGATAAATGATTTGACTTTTGTAGTATAAGATGACATCATAATGTAAAGGATTATGAATCAAATGGCATGCTGGCCTAGTATATGTTTATGTTTGGACTTGTTTTATTGAGTTGTCTGAATGTTGGAAAAATAAAATAATTTTGAATAAATATAATATATTATAGTATCACTGTTTTCACCATTTCCATGTTAATATAATGATGGGCTTAATATTAAATGTTTAATTATTTGGTATCTTAAGTGAAACACAGTAAGTGCTTGCACAACATTCCCGGGCATAACTTGGTAAGTGAAGATGGTAGATTAACAATGAGTTAACAAGAAGGAAATTATGAAGTTTTTGGGACAGCAAAGACACAGGTTGTTGATTTTACGAAGTTTATTGAACAAATTAATAACTTTTGTTTGTCTATGTCGGTAAATAACAAAGGTAAATAACAAATATTCGACACGTCATTTAATTCTTGTCTATCTATGTTGTGTCTGATATTTTACTTGAACTTAAACTAAAGATAACAATAAAATATTCAAGTTGTTCGTATAATAAATAACAATGCAAAACAAAAGATAAATTTTCGCGTTACATGTCTACCAACAAAACAATGAATAAATTAATAGTTGAGCGACAATTAACCTCAACAGAAATTTTATGGTAGTGTGAAACCAGTGATATGGATAGGCAAGTAATAAGAACAATAAAATTGCTGACAAATAAAACATATTTTGTGCTAGGCCTAATAATAATAATATATTGGTTGATTTCTAAAATTTTAGGTACCAGGAATGTACCCCTCCTACCACCCCCCACCCCCCAGATTTTTTTTTTAGGTTCAAGCTTTAAAAGATGTGTTTTTAAGCCATTATTTTCTTCTAAAAACAGAATAAAATGTTTTAAAATTTATCATAATGAGATTTGTGTTTTAATATTTTTCATTTAAATTTAATGCAAATGCTCACCAGATGTTTAATTTAATTTTGATTTTTTACTAGACTAGTTTTACTATACAAATGGGAATGATAGGAGCGATTTGAAATTGTAAAGTGATAGATTACACAAAACAAATTGTTTTAATTTTTACAGGTGTATTTTGAATTAAAAATACACAGACGCTATTATATACATAACTAGGAAAAAATGACTTCATTTTAGAAGCAACTCCACAGTCGTTCCATGTTTCATCATATTCGATGACTCTAGACCTTTCCTTACTCTAAATGTCTATGGCAGAATGCCGTCCTGAAACAAACCACGAGTCAACATACTTGGAAGGATTAAATAAACAAAGGGGGGGGAGGGTTCAATTATCCTTATAAATAAAATACCAGAGACTTATTTTGTTGTCTGAAAATATGTTCTTAGTAATGCCATAATCAAACTCATTTGGGAGAAATTTCTCTCGCATTTGATTATATTTTTCAATACAACAATACTGTCGAGAAATGTCTTACTATTCCTGGAAACTCCCTATTAATTGTCTTTCATTGAGTTTGAACTTGGCAGCAAACTTCATTTCATTTTTCCTATAAGTTATTTCCAAAATTTTTAGACCATTTTTTCATATCTATTACTTTTATGAAGTTAACAATCTCCAAATCTTGTTCACTAAGCAGTCTCTTCTCAATTGATTGTTTCAATGCTTCATGGAACTTCTCAGGATTTAAAGGATCATCACTCTTGCGTCCTTCCCTTTTATGAAGAGAAACTCCCAAAAAATTAAAATTTTGTACTGCTTCTAGGGCCATGGTATAGTTAGTAGGCCCTACCTGGTACTGATTTTCTACTTTCAAATACAGAGACTGTTAATTTAAATTTTTCATTTGCAAGGCCTAAGCCAACATTTCAATAATGCTTAGATAGTTCTTGTAATGCATCGCACATCAAGCCAAGATCTAATATGAAGTTTTAATTGGTAATTATATTCACTGATACACCTTATGATGAGCGGAAACAAGACTGTGTGTTAAGGAACGTATCTTTCATTGTTAGGCACATAAACTATTGTTGACATAAGTAGCTAATTTTTAAATAAAACACCACGCCTATGTATGTAATTGATTTGCTAATCACGTCTTTCTAAATAGTTATTTTCTGAATTTCATGTTTGCCGTAATAGAGGTACTGGAACGCCGTTCCACCGTGTGTGTAAACTTAACAGCAAAATCTTGGATAACAACTACCAAAGAGTATAAAAGAATAAAAGCTGCAGAGGTTAGATTTCTACGAAGCATTATAGAGGAAACAAGTAAAGATAGACTTAGAAATGACAACTCGAGAAGGGAACTAAATCAATAAAGTGGGCTTATTAGAGAAAAAATGGAAAAAATGAGATTGTGATGGTGTAGGTATTATATGAAGAGACTGGACGATGGTATATTACCTACCTAAGATGGCAAGTGTAGTAAAGGTAGGGAGGAGACCTAGGGTAAGACCATGAATAAGATGTACAATGATACAATAAGAAGAGATATTATAAGACGGGGAACAGAATGGCAGTCAATGGAAGAGGACTGATGACAGGATAGAGGGAAGTGTAGGGGTCTTGTCAACACCCAAACACAGTAGTATGCTGGAAGCAAGAAATGATCATTATAATGCAATTGGTAATAAGTGTTAGAATTAAATACCAGATCTAAGAAAATATATTATTATGAAAAGGAATGGAATAGGAACAAAATAGTCTCTAAACAGAACAGTCAATCACACTAGATCTTCGTTCAGAATTTCATGTTCATCAATTCAATATTTAGTATGAGATATTTTAGGATCTTGAAATTTAAATGAAGAGAATTTGGAAGGTTAGATGGCATAGTGTGAGCCAAGGGTGGGATTCTTTTTTTTTTTCTGTGAGAAATGTAATGTTTTCTAGCATCGTAATCTGGGGGAATTCTTTTTTTTTTCTGTGAGAAATGTAATGTTTTCTAGCATCGTAATCTGGGGGTGAGATTCATCACCTGGGTGAAAATTATCATCAGCACCTCTAATTGTTTTTTGTGAATTAGCCCTTTAGTAATAAATTAAAGATTAATTTATAATTTTAGTCGTGGTAGCTCCGTAGCTCCTTTGACATTATAGGAGCTAAGTTACTAAAACTAGCCTATAAATGTATCTAAATATTGTAGGGTTAATTTGCATTTAAAACAAAAATAAATTTGAATCATTAATTTCACCCCAGTTTACGGAACTTTTACACACAACATTAGCAAATTTCTGATATTTTCAAAACAAAAGTTGTGAGAAAATTATAAATCATTAAAAAAATTCTTAGAACATTCACCTGATTGTTATTTTGAGAAACGGTGGACTATAGTGTACTATTCTACAAAATTTTGTATCCATATATGAACGGTAGGTTAAGCTCTGTTTATTTTTAAGTTTAAATCATTTTAATATTGTGCATAAAAAAATCACACAAAAATAATTCCCACACAGTGGCGATGTTTGAAAATCTGCTCATGTGTAACTTTGATATGTGTGACAATCTACTTCAGGTTGTTTCATTATAAGACATTCAAAGTTTTTTTATAAAGATAATAAAACTATAATTATTACTCATTTACAAAAAATAGGTTTGTTACTTAAAAATAAAAGTGTAGTAGGATCTACGTGTAAACACACAATGTGTATTAATAAATATATAAAATCACTATTGGGCTATAAATCTTAGGTGTTTGAACTGTTCTAGGACAGTTTCAATAACACAAGGAACTTGTTTCAAAAATGTTTATTTACCAATATATACAGTTCTAATATCATAATAGTGTTGGTGTTGCCATGTATCAAGTTATGTAGTCAATAGATTATTTAATATACTCAGAGGTTCAGTCTCAGTTTAATAAAATTTTCAATGATATTTGTTCCTTAAAGTTGCTAAAGGATGGGGACTATTTTATTTTTGTGAACCAGGAGTTGTGGTTCAGAACAAAAAAACTTTAATTTCAAAAAAACAAAATAATTAGGGTAGACTTGTACCTGATCGCTGGGTTTTGAGCATGTTTGATACCGTAAAGCATCGTTGTGCAAATTTGTATAGGCCTAATTCTAATTAAGTCATCGAAAACTCTGTATGAACTTAATGAAAAAAATGTTTTGCCAGATACTATAATTTGGACAGACTGTTGGAAAGGATATTTTGCTCTTAAATGTTGGGTGTGCCACTGTTTTTTTACTGTATCATTGTATGATTAACCACAAAAGAAACTACATTGATCCAGTATTATAAACACACACAAATACTGTATAGAGATACTGGTCAAGTTTGAAAGGGTTTTGTAGAAAGTTAAAAGTTTTAGGATCTATTGATTTAGCACGGTGTCTTACAACCTGTTTGGGTTATACGTTTAAGTACTAATTACGCTAATGGGTTAGGAATTGAGAAGGTTGAATTTAGAGGAAGTGAACCTGCATTTGTGTGGAGGGAGAGTAGAAAACCATTTAGTTACCACTACCATCCCCCCCCTCAAAAAAGTTCATCCGACAGATTCGAACCTCAATCTCCCCGTCCACTGCAGTCTACCTCAACACGACACTAGTGTGTTAGCCAACTACACCAAAGCGGGTTTAGGAATTAAATTATATCCTATTTGAAAAGATAAACAGGTTTATGTGGACGGACAACTACGCAAGAAACCATATTGAGGCATTATGCACAATGCTACGCCATCTGGTAAAACGTTACCTGATGAATTAGGTAAGTTGTCAAATATTTTTATAGCTTTGAATTTTTTCACAATATTGGTTTTAATAGACTAATCAGAAATTTGCTTATGTTTTTGTGTGTTAAATGCTAGAAAACATTACAGTTATAATAATTTGCCACCGAAAAAAAATCTCACTTTCGGCTCATACTATCTCTGGTTAGATTTAGTTAGTTTGGGATATCCTATAGTACAATAATTAGTTAGTGAGTAGGACTACCGTTTAACACTTTTTGTGTCATGTTGTAACCATTATATTTGTTTAAATATTTATGTTCTTTGTGATTTAGTTTAAATTTATTTTAGTTTATGTTAGTTAAAATATTAACATTTTTTGTTATCATTGAAAACTTGCTATTTTGGTTTTATGTGCAATTTTTACTATATATATATAAATATATATACACACACACACACCATAAATAGATCATGGTAAGAAACCAACCTTATGCGCTGTGTTGGCAAAGGGCAGCGCCCCCAGGATGACTGTTTCATCTATACGGTCGTACCAGCGACGACTGGTCAATTTCTCCATCAACACATTGTAGAACAAAGTCGGGTAAAATGACACACGGGCAATCATTAAAAAAAAAAGTTCTGTCAAAACAAGGCTATGGGTGTAACTTAGTGTTTACATATAAAACCATGATAATGAACAAAACGATTTGACACACTTCCGAGGTGAAAACGAATAAGTAAAAGCTTTTACCAAATTAACATTACCGGCCGCCAAGTGTAACCAACTATTCGCAGAATAAGAAAAACGGTTAACAAGAGTTGAGCCGTTCAGCTTAAGACTACTATGACGTGCACGTAGGTCGGTGTCGGTATTTGAGATCAAGTCAAGCGGGCTAGAAATATATTTTACCTTACGAATTTGCGCAAGCGCGAAAATATGCACGTTAGAGTTATGAAATTTTTTATTTTATTTTGGAGTATTAGGGGAGTTATGTGTTTGAGACTACTTTTACGGTCAACCTTGAGTAATTAGGTTTTTTTAAGAGATCAAATTTTGCTCATATAATTAAGAATTAAGATTATTTGCGGTTCTAACCTAAGATTATATGACGCTCAGAGTTTAGATAAGGAGAGTGAGAGCACGAGACTAACAAAGCAAAAACAAGAACTCGTATACGTGATAAGCAATCAATGATGATCTTTATAAAAATAACTGGATGGACATCTGTCACTGTGGCTGAAAATTTCGAGATGCCATCTGCATTGTGTAAGAGAGAAAAAACTTACGGGTATCTCTTTCTCTCCTACTTTCATATAAGGCAAAGAGTCATTTTGACATAGTTCATTAATTTGTTTGCATAATATATATGAGATACAACAATGTGTGATTAGTTGAATGAAATAAATGTGTTAGTAAAAGCCTTAAATAGCATAACAAAGTTATAAATTGGTGAGTTTTTCATTTAAATAAGTTGATGTAGGCTAATATGTACGATGATTTATGAAAGAAGCTCAATTTTGAAGGCTCTGTCTCGTAACAGAATACTACCCTATAGTAGGGTAAAAAAAACCTTCCAGAAGTTCTTTCTTCCTCGTGTAATCTCATAAAAGATATTAAAAATAAAATTTCACCTGATCAGTATTGTTTTAAAATATGAACGGAATATTTGGACAAAAACCCGGTAAATAAATATATTTCTTGTTCTGATAAAAGTATTGTTATTATTATCTGGTGTTTCCTTTGACGCAAGGCAATGTCCATTGAAAACAATCAGTTTAAAATTTAATATAATGAGAATTAATTAAATGTAGTATGACATCTGGCCGCATGTTATGCTAGTTGCGTCATATTAAATAAATACCACTTAAGATTAGATTAAAACTAAATAAAAATATAGGCCGACAGAATTAAAATTCTTACCGTGTTAAACAGATGTGTTTTGGTTTAACACCATATAATATTAAAAGTGTATAAGGCGCTGTCCTTACGTTAGTGATTTAATGTGAGGCACGGGTGAAGCAAAGTGAGGAGATAGTATTAAATGCACTGTTAGCATGTAAGTAATAGCCCTACGTAAAGGCGAAGTGATGCGTCGAGCGACGTGGCCAAATTCCAAATGGTTTACACAATAAATATTTTGATATTTTTACATGAACAGCAAATGTTCAGAACAAGGACACTAAGGTCAAGCTGTAAGATAGGAAATATATTATTAGAACTTTAATAGGTAACAGATCAGGTGTTGACTACGGAATGTTAGGAGCTTAATATACCTTCAAATACTAGCTCCCCACGTTGTTATTATAAGGTTTTCATCAGCTATAAATGTGGAATATCGTTTACATCCGATTACAAAAAGCGGGCGGAACATTTAAAACAGTTTCCTTGCAATTTATGCAACTTTTTATTCACAGCATCCTATTTATTTTTGTATTTGTCATTATGGTAAGGAAAATATTAGGAAAAAACTACACTTGCATATATGAGCATTATTATAGATGCAGGGAGTCCAACAAGGTCACCTGTTTCCGCCAACGACATTGATAATGGGTTTTGAAGTCATCAACATGAATACATAACATCACAATTTTACCTAAAGTGCCTCCAGACGAATACTCTTCCATTTTACACAGGCTGTATGAATGAAAATAGTAAGCTTGAGCTTTGTCAGAAAGAAATCGTGATTTGTTTTATCCAATCTATAGTCAACAGATGTAAGAGCTAATTGAACTACTCTTCGCTCCACTAGATGATCTCTCGCTATCTTTAATTACCTATATTTTTACATTCATGAAGAACTACATGATCTCACAGAATATATGCATAATATAAGTGTGAAGGTTTGACGTGCACAAGGACATCTAGGGGCAGTACCTTAATGATTTCCACTTCATGTATCGAATGTGTTTGAGTTTTCTCTACAGGGATATCAGATAACAAATAATGTAGTAGAAGGATTCCATTCATTTTCTTCCGGGGCCGTATGGTCTGAGATGTCACCGTCGCAATAAACTAGACTACTGATGACGGGGAAATTGGATTTCAAATCCCGATCGGGTGTATTGAGTATGTTTTTTTCTAAATGTTTTTATTCTCCCTCTACAAAAATTGGAATATATTTTTGCTAATCAACCTTCCTTCTTTAAACACATATCTTAATCAATGCATATTATGCGTATAGCCTAAACGAATAGTAAGATGGGGTGCTAATAAAAAATAACTCCATTCAAAATTTCAGAAACCAATTGGGTCCGGTCATCATGTAAGTTTATGGAGAATTCTTAACAACAAAACGAGACGATAACAAAATTACACAAGAAATGTTATAACACAAATTAATGCAGGCCATGTTAAGATATAGTCCAAATTCAACTATGATCAGATATAATGTTTACAATGAAGTATAGTTTCTGGTATGGGCTAGAGCAGTAATTTTCAAACTGTGGTACGTTTGTTATTCCTGGTGGTACGCCGTCGCAAGGATACAAACAAAACAAGCAAATTAAAGTCATAAAAAGTTCATAAAATCTTATAAATAGTTTCAGACCAAGTCTGGTCTTAAGTAAAATAGATTTAAACAGTGGTTGGAGGGGTGGCGGCATTGATTCAAGCACAAACAGCCTGTGCAATCACTTGGTTTGTGTTATTGTATCCTTGAATACCATTAAAAATGTATCGAAATACAAACATTCAGAATTATCTTGGTAGTACTCCAAATTACGAAAACTTTTAGGATGGTACTCAATTCAAAGAGTTTGGGAACTACTTGGATAGGGTAAGTTGTTACTTTCATTTATATGTCTCAATATCACTAATGGCTCTGACAAATATGAAAGTGGCACATGTATGAACGATACTAGTAATAAAATTCTATTTACATCCAGTTTCTGTGATGAATGGGGAAAAGGTGTCGCTTGTAGTCAGGTGATATGTGCGTTTCGAAAGGCTTGCCAGACTGATGTGAAATAGTATTATCGGGCTTAGTGAGGAAACCAACTAGCTTAAATAGCTCGCTTTTCATTACCTAGTGGGCCTACGCTGCACAGGCTTAATAGCTGACGGTGGAACAGTTGAGGATCCAACCAACCTCCTGGTTGAGTTCCATATATTTATACATACATACATACATAATGTTAAGATATAGCTTTCTATAAACATAAAGTATATCATCAACCAGTGTAGAATAGAAAATATCGTGTGGAAATACAACCATTATAAAGAAAATGATATTATAAAGCAATATCTTATCGCTATACCGTAGCAAAATCCAATACACCGACCCACACGCTTTACATTAACGGATTATTTCAAATCTCCTCACAAAGGTCAATGAAGCTGTCTGTAGAGCGCAAACGTTGTCAAATGTGCATGCGTGCTGATTTGAGATTGTTGGATCTGAAATGGATTGGTCCTCCTGTGCCGAATATCTCAAGCAGAGTGGACAAAGTAGAGATGTGTTGAGCTTAAGCGGAAAAGCTCACGCTGATTAGGCGGAAATCTTAGGATTGGATTAGAGATTATCACGTGACCACGATTCTATTCTGCGCTAGTTTTTGGCCAATATGTTAATCCATAGTTACACTGGACCTATTTTGGTTTGATAGCGTTTAAATTAAGACACTGAATCTTTTTTAGCATTATCAATATTTCTTTGGCCCAATTAATAGTGTGAACATTTTATATATGGTTTTCTAGGAAAATTATACATTTTAATGGACATTGTGGCTGATTAAAATAATCTAAATTTCAAAAATTGGGGAGGAGGATGACTTCAATTAGCTTTTAGGGACATCTAATTTTCAAACATTTATAAAGAATGGTAGTGTGTTGTGAGGGGAGAGGTGAAAGGCAAGTCCTTAAAAACTTTTTTTTTCATTGCGCAGAGATAAAGACATCAACACAGGATTTGAAGAAATAGAGAATTGCATCAAACCGGACGAGAGACCGATGACATGAAAAAAACCTTATGGAGAATTATAAATCCATCCTAATACAAATAATCGTATTTATAATGTCGACATTCATATACTAAATTGAAAAATATTTACCGATATTTTTTTCTAATTATTTAACTCTAAATTGTAATTATGAGTGGCAGCTATTTGTGTAAAATGTTAATTTGAAAATAATGTTTGTTTAATTATTACTTTGCATTAAAATATATTTACCAAAGAATTTCTATACGAGCGTAAATTAATCTACATCAATAAAAATTAGAACCTTCTACCTTTTATTTAAGATTTCATAGTGCTGCAAAGACATTATATAAATAGTTAGTTCACAACGTTCAAACTATGCGACGAGATCAATATTTTGTCAGATATTTGGCGGTACTGTAGAAATACAGATTATTTAATGTTCTAGGTAATAATTACTTTGTATACTTTACTAGATAAAAGATATTCACAATGATGTCATCAAATTCATTTTTACTACTTAGTTTTCTATAGAATTTCAACCAAGTAAGTGTTAAGCAAATATAAGCTCTTAATAGCAATTTAACATGTTTGGAGTATGACGGTGGTTCATGACACTGAAGTTTCTTAAACAACATTATTTATTCAGTGATGTAACACTTCCCCACAGATTTACATATTACTACTACCTTATTATTTTGTTAACAATTTTGAATTTTCGGTATGTGTTTATTCTTGTGCTATTTTAACATTCATAAGAAAGATAATCCCTAGTGCGAATAGCTCAGTTTAATACGTTATTTTTCAATTTTAGTAAATCTCATATACAGTTTTAGGACCTTTAAGTTAGTTTGGTTGGCTCATTGTCTGAACAGGGAAAATAAGGTAATTTTCTCTTTGTACACTATTGTTTTGTTCCTTCATGCTACACGTGGTTTGTGAACCCTAATTTATTTCGATTCATGCGGCTTATTTGTACTAATTGAAGATCGATTGATGTGACTTAGTTGTATTAATTGAAGATTTACTTTTGTTCGACTGTCATTCAACAATGCCGAAATCCAAACGAGATAAGAAAGTATCTCTGACAAAAGTAACCAAAAAGGTTGGTCTGCAACTCAAACAAAAGTTCATTGAAGACATCCAGAAGTATGTGGAGGACTACAACAGTGTGTTTGTCGTGTCTTGGGACAAGATGAGGAACGAGAAGCAGAAAGAGCTACGTGTCCAATGGAAACCTAGCCGGTTCGTGTTCGGCAAGAACAGCCTGTTGCAGCTCGCTATGGGAAAGACTTCTGAGAGTGAACCCCTTGAGGGGTTGCACAAGTTATCGCAACACATCAGAGGCCAATGTGGGCTCCTATTTACGGACAAGGTGGAGGCCGAGGTACTGGAGTGGTTCAAGAATTACAGCCGGCAGGACTTTGCTAGGTCTGGTACAATTGCTGAAGATACCTTGGTGCTGAACGAGGGTCCCCTGACTCAATTTCCAGGCTCTCTAGAACCCCGTCTGAGACAGCTTGGACTCCCCACGCAGTTGAAAGGTGGAGTGGTGTCTTTGCTACAGGATGTAATTGTGTGCACAAAAGGAAAGGTGATCATGCCCGAGCAGGCCCGAATACTACGATTGCTGGGCCGGGAGACTTCGCGCTTCACTCTCTCAGTGCGGTGTAGGTGGGGTAAGGATGGAAACTTCAAAATATACAAGGAAGCTGACAAGGACATGGAGGCTGACAAGAACATGGAGACTGAGAACATTCAAGAAAAGTAAAACAGGCTTGTAGAGTCTTGGGAACACTTGTAGTTTAATTTGATTGACTCATGGAAATAAGAAACAGTTTGATAGGGCTTGAACTGTTGTTTCCTTGTGAGTTATAATCAATATTCTGGTTTATATTAGATGGGAGTCCAGTTGGGACCTAGGTAATATACTCGACAAACAGAAATTGCCAAAATACACTCAAGATTTAATTGAGGGACAAATCCATGTGTGTATTGGGTGTTGTAAAATCTTCTCTGAATCAAGAAAAAATTGTAAAATAACATTCATCGAGAAATTTCATGGGAATAAATCCCAACCAATAGCCTATTCCCCTACCTACCTTATAGGCCATCACTATCATATAACAATTATTTCCATGGTTTTGTAAGGCTACATCATATGAATAGGCCTGGGGTTGATATATTATAATTACTTAAGAATACAGCAAATCTAATAATATCAGTTTAAATATAAAGCTTGATGATAATTTTGAATAGTTGTACAATTAAAACAAAATCACAGACAGGAAGGAATGTTAATAATGACTATATTTTTGTGTTGACTCATTATAATGTTGAATCATGATTGTTTTTGGTCTATGACACCCTTTTATACAGAAATTAAATTTATTATTTGATCAATATTATTCTAAATCTTAATCTATTTTATCAAGATTAAAGTTTTAATTTATCTTAATGTGTTAGGCTAGGTTAAGTTTGTTGTGTAAGAAACGTAGTAATAAACATTGATGAATCCTGCTAAAATTGCTAATTTCCTGCCAAAATAGCAACTGCACCATTTAAACACATAGTATATGTCTTTATGAGGATCACTACCACTTCTCAGTTGTGACACAGAGGCCGTTTCGTGTGATAGGTTACGGTGACACGAATTAAACTATTATTATTTTTAAACATAATGAAGGAATGGTCACCTATTAATTAAAATTAAAAAAATAATAGGGGCTTGGGGATGGATACCTTCCCCTATTTAATCAACTCGAGGTGCTGTAAGCAGTGGCAATGCATGGTTTCAGTATTCCCTTATTCCCCCACACTCCTATTACAAAGCTTAAAACATTGCATCCTCTTTACTTGCACCATTTTCATATTCCGAATTGCTATTACAAGGTACACTAGCCCCATGGCTTCTTTGGTGCTGACAGCTCACAGCTGACAGTTAAAAGCTTTGAAAAGTTACCAGACCAAATTATGTATCCCTACGCCGAGCCAAATGATCTGAAAAAACATGTGTTTAGCAGCTGTCACTTCTGAGAGTCAACATTTAGTTATTATACCTAAATGTTGACTGTCAGAAGTCAGCTGTTAGCTGTCGGTCAGCACCAAAGAAGCCATGGGGCTACTGTATATTTGAAAATGCATCAGCACTGAATGAATACAAGTTTTCATGACTTAATTTACTAGATCTAATTTATTATACCTGATCATTTTACAACACAACATAGCTTCAAAGTTGTTGCAATCACAAACGGCTTATCTACTACCAACATTATCTTGAACACACTATTTATATCAATGGTCTAATAACCGCCTAAAACTTCTAGATTATGTCCTATATATAAACATGAATTCAACAGAAATATCACAGAATGTACAGGATTTTAGAAATAAAGTGCTTGTTGTAAAACGTATATCTATGTGTCTGATCTTCAAAGATAGTTTTGGAAAATGTAGGCCTACTATGTATTCCATCCTCAATGTAATAAAATTAAACTGTTCCTTTCATCTTTTTCTTGTTTTTTCTAAAAACTAGGCCTAGCTCCCTTACAAACAACCCACTCTCCCACATTTGCAGGGGATACGGGTCCGTAACTTAATCACTGGATGTAGGTCACCAGTACTATATTTGTTTTAAAGATTATGTCTTCTTGACTTGCATGCAGAGTTAAATGTAGGGATTTTTTTAAATGATATTTTAAAACACATAGGCACTCAACTCGCCTGGCTTTTTACAGTTTTTTATGGGCTCGGACAAGAACCTAGATTGACAACTCTTTGAAAATATAAAGATCAAATTCACTTCCAATATTTGAAGCCAGGCTTTGAACAATCTTAAAACACAACTAAATGATTTTTTTTTTCTCAAATCTTTAATCAATAGTTGATAATTGTAAATTGAATTAAACATAAATAAGTTTGCAACTTCTAAATAACATTACTAAACTGTTAAATGATGGGGCTCATTCTTGTCCTACTTTTTTCTACTTTTAATAAAAACTCCTACTTTTCCTACTTTTTTGACCTCCAGAAGAAACTGTTTGGTTTATAGAGGTTTAAGTGTGGATCTTCCTTTTTGCTGGTAAGTTAGCAAAACAAACATTGTTTCATAATGTGTCAACTGTTAGAATAAATTCGATCTATGCCCAAACGCTTGTACAGTATCTTTGATATTCAATGGTTATAAAATTGTTTTTGGAGGTAGTCAAGTGTTATAATGAACTATTTCCAACTAGAATAGGCTAAATTAAAAGGGTTGTTAAGCTATCCTTGTGCTACCGCATAGAAATACTGATGTTGAGTGAGGAGTCTCACAAACATCAAACTATCTTACTTGCAACAGGACCTGTTTCTCTGAAGCATCCATCAGAGCCATGCAGTCTACCAAAGATGGTCTTAAACATTGCAACTATCAATGCAACACAGTACATTCACAGAGAATATCATCAAGAAAGGACGTGGGGCTAATTAGTTGTACTTGACTGGACTCGAAGAAGAGAAGAGAATTGAGGTTGAATGGAAAAAACAAGATCAAGAAGATAAAAAAAAGTGAATAGTATCAAGCATATAGGAACATTTTGTAAAAAAATTGCTGGAAACTAAAGAGGCAATTTAAAAAGAGAACATGTTAGAAAAACAAGAATCAGTAGCTTAAGAAGAAGTTCAATTTTACAAGTCAATAGTGGCAGAAGCTAGTGACAGGTTTAACAATGAAAATTAATGATCGGAAAGGTTTGCAAATAGCTCCAACTATGCTAGAAGCTGCATTCAAGAAATTGGAAGAAAGTGACTCTGCTTTTGATAAAATAAGAAACAAACAAAAGCAAATTCAAAATAGGAAGACAACAATGTTGGACCACTTTTGTGCAAGTCAATATGAATCAAAGAAACCCAAAAACAACTGAAAGAGGGATTAATTTTTTTCTTTGACATATAACTCGAACGAGTAGTAAAAACAAACATTTTTTATTATGATGTTTCACAGATTATTTTTTAAATATATATTTTATTTTTAGGTTGAAGACAGTCATCTTTTGATGATAATGAACATAACTATTGTAATAATGGTCATTATTATTACTATTTTGTTTCACTACCATTATTTCCAAATTTGGATTTGTAATAAAATGACAACGTAAAATAAATACTGTACTAAAGAAAAATAAATTAAAGAGGGGGTTGGGTGGGATTGCAAGGGGTTGATGATGGTTGAGCATTCCTCCTTTCTTCTTTTATAAAACACTTTTCTTATTTTTACTACAGGCCCAATAACATAAAAAGATTGTTCTTAAATTAAAATATTGATTTTAATTATTTATTTTATTTTGGTACTATGAGGTGAATATAGTGTTTGTAACATGTCCTACTTTTTTTGGGATCAAATTGGCAATCCTACTTTGCCTACTTTTTGATCAAAATTTCCTACTTTTTGACACTCAAAATATGCTATGAGCCCTGAAATGAGGTAAAAGTGAGTTCTGAAAACTCTAAACAGAATTAATGTGCTTTCTGATATGTTCTTAAACCAACCAGACAAAATTAAACTAACCAACCATTATGTGAGTAAGTCTACCGCACAGAGGTCTAAGTGTTTAGAGTGCAACATGCTGCATACTATGAGGAGTCATCTTAATCTTATTATATTATATAAAGGATTTAAAGATTTGAAATAATTTAAGTGTAGGTTAGCAATAAACTTTGAGAATTGACAAGAGTCAACAAACAACTAACAATGTGTTAGCCAAGAACACAATCAAAGAAAATAAAACTAAGTGGTTAGAATTTCTATAACTTTGACTTAAGTTATAAATATGTTTATATTCATCTTTCTTGTACCTTATTTCAAATATAATAAAATGGACTATTGCCTTGAAATATTGAAAGTTTAAAACTACTGTCAAGTTGATTGAATCAAGACTTGCTTTTTTTTTATCATTATTTAGTTTTAAAAATATAACTACTGTGATAGGAGCCTATTTTAAGACATTTTTAATATTCTTTGGTGATCATATTCAAGTGTTTTATAGAAGGCGAGTTTTATAAGTTGGCTAACTGTAATATCCTCACCAAATTGCTAGGCTGACTGTGTATTTACAATGCCTAAAAGAATGAAAATAATCTTATGTTCTACTGTCAAGTGTAACAGCTGTCAACTAACATTATTCAGCAAATGTTCAATAAAAACATGTAGTCTACAAAGCTGATCTTGTTTTCTTCAATTATCATTTAAATAAGTTCCCAAGTCATCAATCTTTAGTTACATAACTTGCATCAAGGCATCAAGGGTCATGCAGATTCAAGGGTCAGTCTCAAGTTCCTAAACCATCAGTCATTAGTTCCATCACCTGCGTAAGTGGCCATGTAGACTAAGAAGCTGTTCTCATCTGATCTGGTTTACGAATGATAGGGAGGTTTGGGTTTTATTCTCATTCAGGTATAGCCTATTGTTTACAGCAAGTAGTTTCCCAGATTTTCCCAATGTGGATGCTTCTATATTTATTTAAAAACCCTACACGATTAGTCATTCTTAGTACTGACAGTATGTATTAGTATTTGTACAAAACTCTGCACAGTCATTCTTCGCGTCATTATTTTCATCAGTCCCATCTTATGTATGCAAAGTACAGGTAGTGTAACAACACGAAGAAAAATAACCTGCTTCGGTAGTATAAGGTGTCATTCTACAATAAACTATTGATGATGGGGGGAGGGGGGGCATCAAGGTTTGAATATCTGTTGGGTGTACTGAGGATTTTTTCCCGAAATGGTTTTCCACTAACCCTCCACACAAATGTGGGTACACATCCTATAAATTCAACCTTACTAATCCTTAACCCGTTAGCTTAATTAGTATACAGGCATATAACCAGAACAGGTAGTGAGATGTGGTGATTGAAAAAAACTCATGCCCAGTGATAATACTAGTTGCACAAAGACACAAGATGGAAGGAAATACTTACGAGTGCACACACGGTCAGTATTACTGTCAATCTCTCCCACCACTTGCAACACTGATGGACTAATATTGATATGATCAGAACATTTGGGTCACTTTAGTTTTTTTGTCAGTCTGGCCATCATTTCTTTAGGCATGTAAAACCCCCAAGCAGTCTTGGCTGTGATTGGGATTGAACTAATCCTTGAATAGTTAGAGCACTTGAACAAAATAGTTTATTTCTGACTCAGTAAACCACAAGATGGCATGTAAAGACAGCTTCCTGTGGCATTGAACTACTCTTTTATGAGGTTTGAGCACTAGAAGAAACCAGAAATTTGTTCTTTCTCAGTAAACCATAAGATAGTATGTAATGGCAGGTCCTTATAAGCTCAGTTTTTGTCAAGTTTGGTTTGAACAAATCTTTGGGCCAGTTTTATAGTTAGACTAAGTACGCCTAAAATGCGGCACTATATTAAATACAGGGCAACACCTATCTAAAGCAGAATGGAATGGGCTTGTTTCATATGTGATATCATTCCATTCCAGTTTAGGTAGGTGTTGTCTTTATTTAATATAGCATATCACTTTAGGTGTACTAAATCTGGCTATGAAACTGTCAACACGTTATTAACACTAGTTGAGCTTTGTAATTAAATACTAATAAGTAAATGAACTAAGTTTATTTTTAATTTCCTGTAACTGAAAGTGTGATGTTAATTCACAGGGTAACACTGTGGCACAGCGTGACTCTCACCCAAAGTATTTTTTGGTAAGAAGTTTGTAGCCAGTTGCAATGGGACCTTCCTCTCATACTGTTATGTCAACATTGACACTTCATCTCTAGTCCAAGCCCAGATTTATTGGTTTACATCTTTATAAGGCTTAAATTACTTCGTCTACTCAAGGTTTAAAATACAAATTTAATATAAATGTGGTTCAAGGCACTAATGACTCTGCTTGTAATACAGTAATTAAAAGTGTGCACAGTAATAACGTGGTGTATGTTTAGTTTCTTGTAACAACTCTTATGATAACCCGTCTGACTAGCCAGTGAGAGGGAGCTCGTAGTCCCAGGCATGAGTAACTTAGTGTGTGTTTAGTTTCTTGTAACAACTTCTATGATAACTTGTCTGACTTCAGTCGGTTTGATGGAGCCCTCTAGAGTCAGCAATCTACTGGACTATGAGGACATCATCGAGGCTCGCCATTCCACCAGTGACTTCATGTTCATGTCCAGAAGGTGGGAGCCTGTACCGGCATATAATCACCCCAACAACTTCAGCCCCACACACCTGAAGGATGTTACTCTTTCTAGTCCACCTGTGCAACACATGATACACCAGGTATAAAGGTTTGTTGGTAGAGTGAATCGAGGACATAATTCTTGTCAGTGAAACTCCTAAACTCACCTATGATTGTCCTCAGCTGAGTAGCGAGGAGGAGGGTACCCCAGAGCAGCTAACCATGACTGTGGCTGCTATGTTGGAAGAGATAGGACTCAACAGGAACATGGTGGTCATACGATGGCTGGGCCTTGCACTCATCAAGATACTGAAGAGGACCTGCTCAGGGCTCTTAGTGTCAGACAGTATCAATACGGTGAGTCAACACTTAAACACCAGCATTAGAATTTACTTTCAAAGATGTTGGGGAAACATAAAATATTTCTTTCTTTTAGGGCTTAAACTTTGGATTTTTCTTTTATATTTGAACTTATGATGTAATCTTTTTACTTGTGTATTTGTTGACAGTTGAAGGCCAGAATGGGTACCAACCCTGTGATATTTGCTCCAAGTCATCGAAGTTATGCTGACTTTATCCTCATGTCATACATATGCTTCCACTATGATCTCCAAATACCTGCAATCGCTGCAGGCATGGGTGAGTACAATCAACATTAAATACTAAGTACAACATGGGTAAGTACATCCAACACTACAAAAAACACGAGTGCAACAAAGCTTACACAATAAATACAATTACCATGACACCCGTTTGATATTAATCAATGTGACTTCCTTAATTCATCCATTGATCTTGCTGTAAGTAGGAAAAACATTCTAATAAAAACCTTTGAGATCCAACATTTGAAATAGAGTAATAAGAATTTAACTCAAATCTAGTTTAAGTGTATGGTTTCAGACTTCCATGGTATGTGGGGGCTTGGGCGGCTACTTAGAGATTGTGGTGCATTTTTTATACGACGCTCCTTCTCTTCTGACCGTCTCTACTGGACAGTGTTCAGCGAATATGTCAACACACTAGTCACCAAAAATCAGTCTTCACTCGAATTTTTCATAGAGGGGACCAGAAGTCGCTCTGGGAAGACACTCTGGCCCAAGTTTGGTGAGAGGAGTTTCTGAACTAGCTAGTGCCCACATTTAGTGCTAACACATTATGTTTCCAACTCTTGTTGGTGTTTGAAGGTGTTTGAAATACTGTGATGACTAGTTGAGTTCCTGGCAGGTGCACGAGTCTCAATCATGTGACCTGGCAAGTAAATGTAGTTCGAGCAGAGGATGAGAGAGAGCTCAGTTGAGTGGCAGTTCAGTTCAAGTTGATTCAGAGCTCTGTTTAGTTTTTGGGGAGACAATTTGATTGACTGGGCAGTCTGATTGGGGCAGTGGTTAGAGATGGTCATACGAACTTAAATACAGTAAAATTAAGGTAGTGACCATAAACACACTTGTGACCGCGAAGAGAAATGCGAGCGATATTACTATGGGAAAGTAAAAGATGGGAGTTCGGGTGATTTAAGCAGAGAGTAGTGTATTGTATGATGTATTTAACAGAAGTTAGTATATTGTCAAATGTGGGGAGTGAGGAAACACACAGGGAAGAACCAAGATGGGCCCAACTGTTTCGATCCCCATCCGGACTGATGTGTAAAAAAAAAGAAAGAACGTCAGCAAAACTTACTCCTCCCATCTACCTTGGCGGTACAATGCTAATAAAAATTCATAACTCAAAATACATCATAACTCTTTAAAACTACTGTGTTTATATCGTTTTTATCTAATAAATTATTATATTATATATTATTATATTCACATCCAATGTTCTTTTCCTGTGTTTGTCCTTTGTTATTATTTTTACATGTTCCTATCTAAGTGTCCTATCATTCTTAACAAATTTTCTTTTCCTCCCCTTTGTTTTATTTAGTTTCCTCTTTTAGGAAATTGTGTTGCACACCTAGTAGCATAAAAGGCCTTCCAGAATGATAGTAGGAAGTCTGTTCCGGAAAGCCATTTTACTTACTGAAATACCATTATACAGTTGGATTGTGTGTATGGTAAAATAAGAATGAGCTTTCTATCAAAATTAGGGTAGGTATAGTTTAGAGTTATTCATAAGCCTGAGCTTCAGTTTTGTCATTATTTTCTCCATGAAGTATAGCTAACAACTAGGGATGGACAGGAATGACATTTTTACCACGAAAAAAGAGCAGTACAGGAAATGAGTCAAACTATCGAGAAGGGAAAGGTAAATTATAAAAATGATGCTTAGAAAAAGTTTGCTAAAAATATATATATATATTGTTTTTAAAACTAATTTGTTAAGACTTGTAAAACCTATTACATTTTTAAACATAATATAAATAATATATCATTTAACATAATAATATAAATGAGGGTGTGTGAATATAATTTTTTATTGAACAGAATACCAAAATTTTGAACGAATATCGAATAATACATATCAAATAGTTACTATTATTAAATTTTTGATAAAAATAATTTTTACTGGCTAATTTATTTTGAAAATGATGTTTTTTATTTAATTAATTGCAGAGTGAAAAAAATACTACAAACACGACTGACACTTCTTCAATGGTCTTTAAATCTTAAATTTCAAAATGTTATTTATTTTTAAATACCTTAAAACTCATCAAGGTTTGATACCCCTCAAAGTTTTTCTAGGTGTAACACACCTTTAATAACTATTCCCTGTCTGGCTCACTAACAGACTAAAGCTGCACACTTATAAATGATTGACCTTGACAAGCTGCTCCTCTCCCCTCTCATTTCAACATCCCGAAATATGTTAGAGTAGAATATATCTCTATCCTTCTCTAAATCTTTCAATCTCTCTCACTTGTTGAACCTAGCAAATAACTATTGATAGAACATGGTGAGTCATGCACTTCCAAACTTGTTTGTTTCTCCACAAGTAAAATATCCCTCCTCTTTCCCTTAGTTTGCTACAAAACTAAGAAGAAGATTGTCTACAAAAGAGATTAACAATGATCAGCAGTAAATGCAGAAACACAAAGCATGCTTTGTTACCAAATTGAAACTTTTCTTGAACTAGCTATGCCCAACATACAATGAATGGGTAACGTGATTATATTCCACACCTTTTCCTGATAATTCTAGATCCCATTCACCCCTACTAACAACTTTTCTTAGGTGTATTTTACATAATGAACAAGAATAATAATGATGATTGAATCGGTGATCAGCATTGGCCCAGCCCTAGTTCAAATGCATGCAAAAAAAAACAACATTTAAGTTAACTTTGGTTTATAAATAAAATTCAGATTCATGAATAAAAAGAAGTTTCAGATTCATAAATTAGTAGATTCAATCCATCTTTATATATGAAAATAAGGTGACTTTGTGTGTGGATATAGCTGGCCCTCTGTGGGAGTCAGAGTATTATTGTGAGTTGTACTGATCCCCAGGGATCCTTTCCATGGCTCTCACCCCATTCCTGAGTGGCCGTATCCCAGACATCACTGTGGTCCCTGTCAACATCAGCTACGACCGAACTTTGGAGGAGAAACTTTTCTCTTATGAACTGCTTGGGATCCCCAAACCCCGCGAGACGACCAGGGTGAGTGGCACTGAACTTACACCTTGAACCTCCTGATTCTAGTGGTTCATCACTACACTGCGGATTTATATGCACGAAAAATTAGCTAAATATGCATGCATTCAAATGCATTTAAAACCTGGAGAAATTGTTTTTTGCCTTAAATTACCAGATAAAAATATTACCAACTCCACTATTATAATTTTCTTCTTGATATTCCCTGGCTACTATGACAGTCAAATTTTGACTAAAGCAATTATTTAATAATTTTAAATTTAACTGTAATTTTTCTCTCCATACCATTTATGTTTGAGTAATTTTTTTTAGCCAAAAAATGCCCTTTGAATGCCTTTTAAGACTAAAATTTAACTTATAATTTTTTCCAACAAAATCCAATGATTTTATTTATCACAAGTCATGGTCTTAATATAAAAATACCAACAAGGGAATAAATTATTCATAAAGACAGAATCTGCAGTTTAATCATCGATGTTCTTGTTGTGGTGTCCTCAACATTACAAACAATAAACTTGACTCTTGACAAAATTTTCTTGCTACAGGGAATCTCACCAAAGTATAATCAAACTTGTAATTTTATTCTGTTAAGTTGCTATCCCCGAGTTTAAAATATCACAATTTAAGTTTTCTACTTTCATATAATCACACTATCTAGTGCAAATTTCTGAATATATGGTGTGGAATATTGCAAATTGTGTTTAATTTACATTTTTATCGACACATACCTCAGCCATTTTAAACCATACAATATAAACTATTTTGTTTTGTTTTATCTCTCTTATGTTTGTGTGATTAAAAAGTTTAGTATGTGTAAATATTATAGATAAAAAAAACCTAGTAAATACATTAGTAGGTTTTTAATTACTTCTCAAAGGTATACAGTAAAATTCATTTCAAACAATTTGATACTTTTTTTTATTCGGCTCTAAAACTTTCAAGTTCACAAAATATACATGAGGCTCAGTTGTATTCATTTTCAAATTTTTCAATATCTCAGATCAGCAAATAATTCATCCAAACTTGTGCCCTTAGATTTTAATTAAATTAAAACATTGAAAGGAGGATATAAGGGCAAGGCCTACACACTTGCCAGAAAACTGTAGGCCTCAACGTTCACAATTAAACACACTAATTCACATAATAATGTAATATTCTGGATACATCAGGCCCCTTCTTCAGCAGATTAGAGTAAAACACACAGACTATGGATGCATGGCTATGTGTCGAAAATGGTCACTTAGTTACTGTTGTTACCTATGTCTTGATTTTAAAAAAAAGTTTAGGCTTAGATTCAGCAATTGCCTGTTCAAACTTGTCTCTCTACTCTTGGTGAATCAATAGAATGTCGTTTTTATAATAATTATATATAATTCTTAAATTATTACAGTAAATTATACCGTTTGTTAATATTGTTTATATAAAAATTACTAACTGGTGTGAGTAGGCTTGCTTGGAATAAAAGGAGATAAGGTTATCTTGTAGCCTAGCTACCAGAGCCAAACGTATCTATTCTAAGGAAGAAGACCTTAGCAAGTAATGTCAACTCTTCAAGCCTTTCACAGCTTGAGGTTATCTTAAACACATAGTCGCCACTCAAATAAACAGAGCTCTATCCAATCAAGAGTCTATCAATAAACACATTTCAAAAGACATACCACTCACCGGACAGTATTATAATGGACTAAACAAACTCAGATTTATCCCAAACACAGGTGACAATGTCCTAACCTCTTCACCTCTCACACAAAATCTTCTCAACAGTGATCCAAGAATCACATTCAACCCCCCTCCCCCCCTTCCCCCAACCTCCACAACTTTCTGGTTCACCCTAATTTGCCCGACCCAGCCACAAACAACNCTTCCCCCAACCTCCACAACTTTCTGGTTCACCCTAATTTGCCCGACCCAGCCACAAACAACAACAAACATCAGGCCAAAGGGTCCTTCCCTCTCAAAAAACTGAGATGCAGCAACTGCCAAATTCACCAACCTGCCACTTCATTCAACAACAGACTCACACAAAATGAATACCTCATGAAAGTCCACTATGACTGCCACAATGCAACTACTGCATTACTGAATACATTGGCCTCACCATAAAAACATTCAGACAATGTTTGAATGGTAATCGTTTTGACACCAACCACGCCCACCCTGACAAACCAGTAGGACTTCATGCCCAAACACATAATTCAGATTTTGATTCATGCTATAGCACTATAGCTATAAGATTCCTCCTAAATAGTTGCAATACTTCCCAGCTTCATAGATCCAAGGCTAACAGCATCTTGGAAGAACAGTACACAGTGTTATTTTTAACAGGACAAGTTGAAGGCTAGCAGCATCTTGCAAGAAGAGTACATAGTGTTATTTTTAAACAGGACTTAAAAGCAACCAACATCTTGTGAGCGCAATACAAATTGCTATTTTTGAACAGGGCTTGATTAAAGCAAAAAACATATTGCAAGAGCAGTATGGCAAGATTCATGTCACGTTTGGACAACCCTTGGATATGCGAGAGTACTGTGGGGAGAGACTGGAAAGAGCATCCCACTCCATGGTTCCTGCTCACATGGACCGTCTGAACCCCAGGGAGACAGAACTCTGTTCAGAGCTGGCTCATGTCATAGTGGCTCGTCAGCGGGACTTAACCGTGCTTTCCCCCTTCAACCTGGTGGCCATCACACTCGGGCTAGGCTCCAGTTTACCTCTATCTAAGTTACTGACAGAGGTGGTATGGCTCAGGTCCCTACTGGTGTCCCTTGGAGCACTGGTGGATTTGGCAGGTGAGATGACCACAACCTTTCTGGGGCTAGGTCCGGGTTTGTTCGTTAAGATTTTAGGACTGGACCAATCAACTGTTTTGCTGATCAAGCCGATACCAATTATTTATGGCTGATCATTTGGCATATTTAATTTCAAATATTGCAAAAATAATATCTATTAATAATACTAAAAATCATTTGTTGAATGAGGCCATTTTATTTTATTCAGTATAGTAGATTTGCTTATACAACCTATAAATGAAAATGAAAGTTAATATAAAATAATATAATTTACTTTATCATTAGTTTTACCACATTTTAAAGAGTTGGTTTTGGTAAATCGACTCCACTTTTCTCATGGTTGTGATGGTTTTATATAAAAAAAATATTTTTAAAGCTATGCATTTAGGCTTTCATGGCAATTATAATATTTTTAGGATAAAACAAAAAATATTTTGTCCATTAAGTTTCTTGGAATTTAAATACACATAATTAATTATAAAATAATTTAATAAGTATCAACTGATGAATAAATATACTTAATTAAATAAAGTTAAGTTCTAAATACACTATGTAGTTTTGAAACCTCTGATAATTCTGTAGTTCCCTTTAGTACCCAATTTTGGATTCCTTTGAATCCTAACCATTTTTAGCTCCCCTTGAATCCTAACCAGTGTTAGCTTCCCTTGAATCGTTTCCATTTTTGGCTTCTCTTGAATCTTCCCTAGTTTTATCTTCTCCTGTATTAATTTCCTTTTTCCACTGTTGGTTCGGGAGTCTGTTTGCTAGTTGACCATATGGATGGCCTTGTAAAGATAATCCCTCTCTACTCACAACCACTGCAATAATCTTCTCTCTCTCACTCATTTACCTTTTTTATTCTCAAGATCTTCTCCACACCCTCCCAGATCTAATTTTTTTCATCTCCTTGCTAATGATTAAAGAAGTAATTGTTTACTTAGTCACTAGCAACCACCCCCCAACCAATTAAAGAGAATATAAGTTAGCACCAGACGAAGAAAGACATTTTATTGGCTTAGTTTGTGATATCACTCAACACATAGGCCAAAGGGTTACTTACATAAAGATAAATGTAAGACAGATTAAGTTGTTAAAAACTCGGTGACATAAGCAATTACATAATCCTATTCCTCCAAGTGGCACTACCTTATTCTCTTTAAATTATTGCCCTCAAACACCTTCTAGCAATAGAACAAAGGACAAGCCTATCTCTCAAAAGCTTAACAATGATAAGTCACATGTACCTGACATGTTTGGGACCCATCAACAAAAGATTAGTTTTAGGAATCAGTGAGCAAAATGCTAATAATTGGTTTACCATTGTGCTGATTGATAAACAGCGTCATCGCCCAGCCCTAGGTTATTTATTTATCATTATCATCACACCTCTCTTATTTATTAATGCTTTCTCTCCCCCTTGGCTAACAATTAATCCAGGCCACTTATTATGCTACCCATCAATCTTTGGGATACTATAGTTACTGCTAATCAAAGGTGACTATAACCTTATAGTATTATAAATAAGTTAAATAAGTTAAGAGTGAGTTGGCCCAATGAATAAATACTTTTATAATGGAATTTGATTAAAAATAAAGGAAAAAAACAACAATTACTAAATGTAAATTTAATGAAGAGAGCCCACCTAGGGAAAGAGGAAAAATGTGGGAAGACTCTAATGCACAAAGGTGACATTTTCTGTCTTCTATAGTAGAAGTAGTCACACACACATTTAAACACTAATTTTAACACACATTGAGTAATTTTAGTTACATTCATTGTATTTGTAGTAAGGAGAAATATGAAATTAATATCATAAGGAACATACTTTGATAAAATGGCAATTAATTGATTGGTACACTTCTTTAGTCAATTAAACAATATAAATTATGATTGTAACATGGAATTAGTTTATTCAAAGAGAAAGTGTTGGATCAAGAAATTGAATCGATTTAGTCAATTAACCAATATAAATTAAGAATATAACAAGGAATTAATTTATCCAAAGAGAAATTGTTAGATCAAGAAATTAAATCAATTACACAGACATAATCACATTCCTAAAAATCACCTAAGAAAATGTTAAAGGGCAAAAGCTTCCATTCATAAATAGGTAAAACTGTGGATTTGTGCAAGATATATTAAGGAGTTACAGAATATTGTAAGGAATTAACTGAAACACTACAAAAGGTGTAGGATGTCAAAAGGATAGATTGGAGCTGTTAATACTAGGGCTAGGGATCAACCACAACTTATCACTGAATGATCAATTATATCAATAGCAGCCTCTAAAAAGGTAGGTAAGGAATATTTGCACAATTATAATACAATTAATAAAAGGGTGATTGATAGAAAGTTAACTAATTGACTAAATACTTAATTTGTGAAACTTTCATATATAAAAATTGTTGATAATACAAATTCACATGAAACATATTAATATTAAAATTACAATTAAAATACAATTAATAACATAGTTCCACACAATTTTAATAATATTAAGACTTGTTATCTGATTCAAAGGGTTTTAAATGCTTGTGTTAACAATCAAAAGGAAAAGTTATAGAATTATTGTAATGACAGATGTGTCATCCAGATTATTCT